>KQ482041.1:1399565-1414207 GCA_001430745.1 Auxenochlorella pyrenoidosa
GACCCCTCGCCCACCCTCCATCCCCTTCCTTGCAGGCCAGAACGGCGTCAAGTTCAGCCCGCAGGGCCTGGCGCTCGCGCCTCTGGGCGGCTGGGGCAACCTTCGCCACAGGTGCGGCAGCCGCCTACAGGCCAACCCACTGCCTGCCCTGCCCTGCAGTCAACCCTCAACCACTCCCGCCCCGCCCCGCGCCCCCCTGCCGCAGCGCCAACGCCGCCTTCATGATGCTGCTGCACGCCAAGGGCGCCAACGCCAGCGAGGCGGCGGGCTGCGTGCAGTGGGCGCGCCACCAGGTGGACTACATGCTGGGCCTGGGGGGTTCAAACAGGTGGGCGGGGCAGGGGGGAGGCAGCGCGGGGTGGGTGCCCAGCCTGGGACCACTACCACGCCCGCTCATGCCAGGCATGCAGCTGCCAGCGCTCGTGCGGCGCCTGCCTTGCACGCGCCTCCCGCCAACCTCGACAGCCCCTCACCCCCCTGCAGGAGCTTTGTGGTGGGGTACGGCACCAACCCGCCCACGCACGCGCACCACCGCGCCGCCTCCTGCCCCGCGGCCCCCGCGCCCTGCACCTACAACAACGCCTTCAACTCCCCTGGCCCCAACCCACACGTGCTGACGGGCGCGCTGGTGGGCGGGCCCCCGGGGCCCTCAGACTCCTACCAGGATGTGCGCTCCAACTACCAGACCAACGTGAGCGGGTGGGGGTGGGGGGTGGCGGGGCTAATCGTCACCACCTGCTGCTGAACGGTGGGTTGGGAACTGGGTGCCCTGGCTGTGCTCTCCAGGACCCGAGCCTCCCCTTCTGCCCTCGCCCCTGCCGGGCCGCAGGAGGTGGCGGTGGACTACAACGCCGGCTTCACTGGCGCCCTGGCCGGCCTGGTCCAGCTGCTGGGCAGCGCCGGCTCCGCCTCGGCATGACTGCATGGAGCGCCACCTCCACCTGCCCGCCCGCAGCTGCGGGGTTGCGCATCCCCTGCTGCCTTGATAAAGTGGGGATCAGCCCCGCAGCCTGTGTGATCTATATTCAACCCTGCTGTGACCACTGCTATGTTCCATGCTATGCTCATGCCCCTGTGTGTCCCAAATGCCAGACAATATGCGTGATCTGCCACCCCAAGCCTGCACTGCAAAGCGTCTTCCTGCTATTTAAGCCTGTAACGGTTTGCACGCGAGCACACTTTGAGGCATCAAGCTCATCCTAACCACGGCCGTGGAAGCGCAGCATGCTGCCCACCCACCCGCGCCAGCCGCTGCTCGCCTCTGCCGCCGCGGCCCCCGCCTGCTCCGCCTCCCGCTCAGCGCGCAGCCGGCCGAAGAGCCCAAGCGGCTGCCGCGCCGCACGTTCGTGGTCTAGCGAGTCCATGGCGGCGGTGAGCACAAAGACGGCGGGGTGCAGGGCGGCCGGGTGGGCCTCCTGCTCCCGCCCCGCCCACTCAAGGTACCACCCCCCAACGTCATGCTCGTGCGACAGCGGGCGGAAGAGCCAGAGGGAGGAGGGCGGCAGCCAGGCGCGGCGCGCGCGGCACACGACCAGCCGGCTGGGCCGGCGCGTGCGCAGCCCGGTCGCGGCCGGCTCGGCGGCAAAGGTCAGGTGCCTGCGGGGGGAGCAGCCGCAAAAAGGGCGGCCCACGTAAGGAGCACACGTGCCTGGCTAAGTGGGCCAGCCATCAACGCTTCCGGCCGTGATGCCCCGCTCTGCAGCCAGCAGTGCCGCCGCCACAGCATAGCCGCGCTGCGCCGCCGCTCGTGCTGCCAGGCCAGCTCACCTGACAAGCGGGGTCTGGGTACGGAACACAGTGTGGGTGTGCCTCCCTTGGGCGTCCAGCAGGCGAGCAGACGAGGCCGTGGCGCTGCCGGGGTCCAGCTGCTGCGCCTCCACCTGCGCCAGCAGTTGGCCCCCCGCCCCGCCGGCGTAGATGGCAATCACCTCGGCGGGCGCTGCCTGCTGGCCCGGGTGCCGGCTGTTGCCTGCGCTGGCGTCTGGCGCACCAGTGTTGCCCGAGCTGCTGCCATCTCGGCTGCTGCTGCCGCTTGGATCGCTGCCGCCGTTCTGCCTGCCTCGGTCCCTTGGGAAGTGACGGACGGCGGTGGCAACCAGCTGGCCGCCCACATGCAGATCAAGGATGTCTGGCTCGCGCTGTGCCTGCTGCTCCCGCTGCTCCCGCTGCCACCCCTGCCACCCCTGCTGCTCCTGCTGCTGTGCGTGCTGCTGCTGCTGCTGCTCCTCCTGCTCCGCCACTTGCTGGTGCTGTGGCAGGCAACACTCCAACACTTGCTGCTGGCGGGCCTGGCGCTCAGTTGCAGCACTGCAGTCCTTGATCGCTGGCTCAACAGCCCCAGCCGGCAGCGCGGCTGGCACCGCAGCCGCCCGCCCCTCCCCCTCCTCCCCCAGCTCCCCGGCAGCCGCGGCCGCCGCCCGCGCCAGCAGCTCTGCGCGGCGCTCCCGCACCGCCCCCAGCACCTGCCGCCCGCTGACCAGCTGCAGCAGGTCGGGGCAGTCGCTGGTGGCCCGCTCGTCCGCCTCAAAGGCCTCCGGCAGCCAGCCAGCACCCAGTTCCTCGGCGCTCAGCTTGGGCCCCAGGTAGGCGCGGCGCACCGCCGAGTGCAGCTCGCTGCAGCGGCGGGGAGTTCGGGGGGGGGCGGGGAGGGGCGGGGCGGTTGGGTCAGCGGGGAAAGAAGTCCATGGGCTGGGAGGCTGGCATGCAACGGGGTCATGGGCGGCGCAGCTGCGCCACCTGTGAGGAGGACGGTGCGCCGGCCTGTGGGCACATGCCTGCCCGCCAAGGAGGCTGTCAGGGCCAGGAGCAGTGGCAGCCCGGCCGCCAGCCCTTTGTAACCCCTGCTGGGCAGGCATCCCGTTCCCTTGCATGCACCCCACGCCGGATCGTGGTGCCTCTACGGGGGTGCAGCCATCACCTTGGCACCCCCAGCCCAGCAGCCGCAGCATGCCGCCCACCCACCCTTGCAGCTCCCGTCGCATGTGGTCCAGTGCCCCGCCCTCGGGCCCCCGGGCCGGGCCGCCAAACAGGGTGCCCAGACCCCAGGACAGGTCCACCTGCGTGCAGAGGGAGGCTGCTGGTGTTCAGTTCCCCAGGGGCGAGCACAGCACCCGCGGCAACGCGCCCCTGCAGATGGGCGATGCAGCCCGGCGGCCTGCGCCCCGTGAGGGTGCTGCAAGCACACAGCCACATCGGCCACGTGGCCAGCGTGGACGGCCGGCATGCAGCCCGCGACGCCCCGCTCGCGACGCCCCCGCCCAGTCTCACCGGCGCCTCTTCGTACGCGGCATCCGCGGCGCCCTCCACGCCGGCCGCCGCCGCGGCGCGCAGCACGCGCGGCCCGCCTGCGTCGCGGCTCAGGTCGTACAGCTGCCGCGCCCGCGGGTTGCTCAGCACCTGGGAGCAGGGCAGCACAGGGTGGTGCCGAGGTGGGCTGAGCTGGAAACTTGTCCAGTGATCCACATCTCGAAGCATGCAGGCAGGATCTGGGGGACCTGAGCGGGCCAGGTGCAGCAGTGGAAGACGAAGCTGGAGCACGGGCTGCCTGCAGCTCAGAGGTTGCACCAAAGCAGAGGCAGGAGGCACAGAGCCAGCGCAAGCCGGCACGCGGTGGCACGCTAGGTACAAGGGCTGATGGGGATGCGTGCACAACAAGCCGGGGGGCTGCGCCGCCGCCATATGGCACCTGCCCACCTTGTAGGCGGCCAGCAGGCGCACAAAGGCGGGGGCGTTGGCGTCCCGGGTGCGGGGGGCGGCGTCCGGGTGCAACTCCTTGGCCCGCTGCGGGGAGGGGCACGGCCAGGGTGGCGCGGGCAGCTGGGCAGCACATTGACACCAGGAGCGGGTTCTCATCCACGAGCGCCGGACCACCTCCAGGCAATTTGTGCAGGGGTCGAGCAGCAGGCTGGGTGCGCAGGGCTTGATCGCTCGAGGCAAGCGGGGGCACACACAGAGGCACTGCCTCTCCCTCCTGTAATGCAACCCACCTTGCGGAAGGCTGCTTTCAGCTCCTCGGCGCTTGCAGTGTGTGCCACCCCGAGCACGGCATAGAGGCACTCGTCGCGGGCGGACTCCGCAGCAGCGCAGGCAGAGCTGGCAACACCGGCCCACTGGCTGGCGGCACCAGTGGCCGCAGCGGCGGCAGGAAAACCGCTGCGCGCAACAGCGTTCTGTATTCGCTGCAGCATGGGCAAGCTTAAAGTAACATTCGAGGCAGCAGGGCCTGGACAGAGGAGCAAGTGGGCCGGAAGCAGGCTGCGTGCCAGGGTTCTGGCTGCAAGGCGGCCTGTTGTCAATCTCAGAGGGACTAAATGGATGTGCAGATGCGAACGATCGAGCTTTGGAGCCTCCATAGCGCTCATGCGCCCTGGGGGCAACTTGCCTAGCGCACGTGCCTTGCCCAGCCGCAGGGCAGCGGTGGCAGTCTCTTTGTGAATTCACACTGAGATGCGTGTTGCTGAACAAAAGCATGAAAGTTTGTTCAAACTTGCTCAGACTGCAATGCAGCATTATCAGCAGATGGCCCTTCGGCTGAAGCAGCGGCGCAGGCTGGCGCCCAGCACGAGCAGGTCGTCCTGCACTTCTGACGGCTGTGCTGGATGCCATTCAGCAGGCACGGGCGCTAGCTGCAGTAATACAACATCAAACTGACGTCAATGTTCCTGATTGGCAACCACGAAGATACGGTCTGAGCCGTTTCCGATAGGCAAGGGTGCCACAGTCGGGACAACGTGCACATGGCGCCGGATGGGGCTTCTGCTCCACCCAGGCGCACTGCCTTGTGAAAACCACTTAGTCCCCTCCATCTTTGGGGTGTAGACGCGTCACGATAGTGTTACAGTGCAGGCCAACTGTACAGACTCTTGCTGCAGATTGATGCAGCCCTGCAATGAGCGCCTGCCGGCACGCCACGCCCTGCGGGCATGCCCTTGCCCGTGCCTGTTGAACGCATTTGCGGTCTTTTCACCTCGCATATATCCACAGCTTGCATCCCGACCTGCTGCAGTCAGGGGTGGAGCGACCGAGCGTGCAACCGAGAGCGGCACGGAGCCCAGCCGGCGTTTGGAGCATCAACAGACGTTCCCGATCGCTCTAAACAGAGAGCTTCTTGTCTGTCAGACTTACCAGCAGCCTCAGTTCACTCTGGGAACCCTTGTGCCCCTGCTTCTGAGCACAAAGGTGCGGCCGTCGTCCTGCACACCCCCAGACAATCCTTTCATGCGTTTCACTGTTGCCGACCAGGGCCTGGTACCATCGCAGGCCGCCCTCTGCCCCGCCGCCTCCCGCCCACCAGCACCCCACGTGCGGACTCCTCCCCCTTGCGTGCCTCGAGTGCAGGTAGTGTTTGCTGATGAACAACTTCAGCCAATTCACACAGTTCTTCAACGGTGCAGCGGCGAACACACAACAGTTTCCCACCCCAGGTGAGCCGTGGGTGCTGCCTGGGCGGGCAAACGCTTCACCCGCCTCGACGAGTAGGCAAGCTCGACGCCCACTGGCGATGCAAGGGGACGAGCTGGCATCCGCTGCGCCCAAGGACCCAATCGGTCACGCCCTGCAGCGTCACTCAGCCAAGCACCCACACCACTCCCGTGCAGGTGCAGCCGCGCCGCCGGCGCCCGCCGGCCCGCCCGCCCAGCCCAGCGTCGACCAGCTGACCAACGCGCTCGAGTATTCCTTCATCGACATCCCCGACCTCATCTCCCTGTCGGACGAGGAGGAGGAGCAGCTGCCGCCGGCTGAGCGCCAGCGCCGGCGCGCCGAGAAGCAGCGGCGGGAGGCGGCGGCGCGACAGGCAGCACTGCAGGTGGGCTGGCAGGGTGGGGTTGGCTGCCTGTGCCGCTTACCTCGTGCGCCTGCTAGCAGCCCCTCTGGCTGGGCTGTCCGCCTGGTGCGCCTGCCAGCAGCCCTTCTGGCAGCGCTGTGGCAGCGGAGAGCAGCTCGGCAAACCAGAGTTTGGGCAGGCGCGGCCGTCATGCTAGCTTTGATGCCAAAAACCAGGGGCGCTGATGGCGTGCCCGCTCATCTCACCATGTGCAGCGAGCGCTGGCGGGGCAGGGCGTGGTGGGCGCCAGCGGGTTTGACCCGGCCCCCTACCAGCAGCACCTGGCGCAGCTGGCGGCGCACCAACCGGCGGCGGCAGCGGCAGCGGCGGCCCAGCAGGAGCAGCAGCAGCAGTTTCAGCAGCAGCAACAGCTTCAGCAGCAACTGCTTCAGCAGCAACAGCAGCAGTTTCAGCAGCAGCAGCAATCCCAGCACCAGCAGTCCCAGGGGTTTGGCTTTGGCGCACACTGAGCCCGATCGACAGTGGTCCCGGCACGGCGCCATGCCCGGCCCTTCTGGCAGCAGCGAGGCCGCGCCGTCGAGCCATGCTGGGCGGAGCGACAGCGGCGAGCAGGAGGCGGCGCGCCTTGCCGCAGCTGGTGCTGACCTGGCAGCTGAGGGGCAGTGTGGCGCGGCAGCAGCCCTGTTCCAGCGGGCACTGGCCCTGGGGCCTCCGCCCACCGATGCTGCCGTGCTGCAAGAGATGCTGGCGCAGTGCCGCATGGCAGAGGGGGAGGATGAGGGGGCATACGAGGCCGCCGCGGCGGCGGTGCACCTGCGCCCGGGCTGGCCCGCCGCTCTGCTGACACTGGGGCGGGCCGCCAGGAATGCCGGGCGGCTGCGCGAGGCGGCGGCGGCGCTGGAGAGCTGCCTGCAGAGCGCAGCGGCAGAGCAGGCGGCGGGGAGGCAGGGTGCAGCACCCGGCTGCAGCGCGACAGGACCGACAACAGAACCGGCGCTGGCCGAGGGCGCCACAGCACCAGATTGCGGGGCACGAGCGGCAGCAGCAGCAGCAGCAGCGGCGGCAGGAGCAGCAGCGGCAGCGCGGGTGGAGGCAGGGAAAGACAGGGAAGGGCCTGATGAAGAGGGCTTGGATGATGAGGAGGCGGCGGCGGCGCGGCAGGAGCTAGCCGAGGTGCGCAGCCTGCTGCAGCTGCAGCTGGGGCACCAGCTGGGCCTGCCCGGCCTGCGGGTGCTGGAGCAGCACGGCGGCGCCACGGGCCCTGGCTCCGTCGTGTGGGAGGCGGGCGCCCTGCTGGCCTGGCTGCTGGTGCAGCAGGGCAGGGGCGGAGAAGCAGGCGGCGGCAGTGACCCCTGCACCTGCGAGCAGCCCGCCGGCGACGCCAGCCGGGGCGCAGCTTGCGGCCGAACGGCCGAATGCGCGCAGCCCACCATGCAATGTAGGGTGCACGATGCTGGTCCCCGCGCCAGTGGTGGCAGAGGGCTGGGCGCCCCAGCACCGCTGGCGGGCAGCGTGGTGCGCGGCGCGCGCGTGCTTGAGCTGGGCTCTGGCGGCACAGGCCTGGTGGGCATAGCGGCTGCCTGCCTGGGCGCCCATGTGGTGGCCACTGACCTCCCCGAGGTGCTACCCCAGCTCCAGGCAGCCGCGGCGCTCAACGCCGGCATGATCGCCGCCGCCAGCGGCAGCCTGCGCTGTGCCGCGTGCGACTGGGCTGCCCCGCCCGCCGCGCTGCTGGCGCCACCTGGCGGCCCGTCTGACCAGTATGCCTGGCTGGTGGGCGCCGACCTTGTGTACAGCCTGCCGCAGGTGCAGCCGCTGGTGGACACTGTGGCGGCCGCTGCGGCTGCTGCAGCCGCTGCCGGCGCCCCGCCGCTGCGCCTGCTGATCGCGCACAAGCGGCGGCATGAGGAGGTGGATGCCGCGCTGCTGGGGGGCCTGCGCGGTGCTGGGCTGGCGCTGCAGGCGGTGCTGCGGGACCCTGGCAGCCGCTGCACCGTGTACGCCAGCGAAGCAGCTGCAGAGGCGCTGCGGGCTGCCCAAAGCAGCGCTGCAGGGTAGTGGTGCGTGTGCCGCTTGTCCACTACCTTCTTCCTCTTGCTCAATTTATCCAGCCACTCCCCATGTCTGCGCCTGCTGTTCTACTGCTTGCTGTCCGCACACCTCTTGCACAGATCCCTAGGCCGGTAGTCGTTCCTGTGTGTGAAGCCTTGTCCGCGCAACACACTGCGGCAGGTGCGCTTACTGAGTGAGCGTAGCGCAACCAAAGAGAGTGCAGGATGAGGAGCAGGTGCAGAGCTGAGATGTGAAGCAGGGGAAAGCAGCAGCAAGACAAAGGTAGCAGCAGCAGCAGAAAGCGGACGGTGGGCTCGCACGCGACGTTGGTGCTTGTAGACAGCAGAAGCAGGGCGCTGCCTCAGCCCGGGGGCAGGCTGATGGAGGGGCATCGGCACCCTCTTGCATGCAGCGATGCTGACAGCGCCGGCGCTGCTGAAGGCCGGCAGGCTGCCTCGCAGCCTGTCTGGCCGTGCCGTGCACGCCGGGTCACGAGCGGGCATCGCAGGCGTTCTGGAGCGCTCAGTCGTCGGCTGGCTTGCAGCTCTCGAGCGCCTTCTTGAGCTCGCCCTTCTGGTGCATCTCGTGCAAGATGTCGCTGTGCAGTGGGGATGGCGGGCGGGAGCCACGGGCCGGGCACATTAAGAACCAGCCAAACCCGAGCAGCAGCAAGCGAGGCCAGGGCCAGACACTGAATCTGCAGTTGCAGCACGGCTGCACCAGCCAGCCCTGACCCAACCGCTGATGGCGGCGCTCCACATGCGGCCGCCTGGACGCCCTCACGGCTTCCCAGAGCGCTGGGCTGCCCCCCTGTCGCCCCACCTGCCGCCGACAAACTCGCCCTTGATGAACACCTGTGGAAGGGGGAGTTGGGGGGGTGGGGGGGACCACGGTTGGATGAACACTGCTTTGAAGTGGGAAACGTTACAACTGCCAGGCACTCAGATCTTTTCATTTTTTGTGCTAACGAAACAGGGTACCTCTTGAGAATTGAAAAAGGGTGCTCAGCGGGAGGCCAGAGTTTTCCAGAAATGGGGGCCCAGCAAGTGGCAAAACAGCAGCCGGCAGCAGCAGTGGCGCTTCTGGATCTGCGCCTCGACTGCGAGGCAACGCTGGATGCAGCGCCATGCCTGGGAGTCCAACGTGGCAAGCTCAAACCCTCCCTGCTGGCTCCAGCATGGCCAACATGCCGTGCCACTCGCCTGTGGGATGGTGGGCCAGGCGGTGTAGCGCTTGATCCCCTCCCGCACCTCTGGGTCGGCCAGCACGTTGCGGGACCCGTACTCAACGCCTGCAAGGGGTGGGGGGGAGGGTGGGAGAAGTGCGATCAACCTGCTCGTAAAAAAGCTGTGCCAGCCGCATTTGGCAGCCCAGATAGGGGCCGTGAGACTTAAGCGCTTGAATGGGGGGGCAACTAAGGGCAATCCCTACGCAGGTGCGCCACCTGGCTCTAATTCAAGAGCTTTTCCTCCTTGTGCCACCTTGCGCTTACGGCAGCCGGTGCACACATGAAGCACGAGCCTGCCGTGTGTGCATGCACACGCACCGTACAGGTTCAGGATGGCACAGGCCATATTGCTGAAGCCGCACATCGGGGCCTGGGGCACTCCCTGCAGCGTCAGGACATCAGCGGCGGCAATTCACTGTACGGTACTAGCAGCGGCCCTGTGCGAAAATGAGCCAGCGTGCACCCAACCCTGCAGTGTTTAGAGTGCATGCATCCACAAGTTTCCCCATTAACCATAACATCACATCACACGTTCTACCTGCCAGGTGCTCCACGCACCTTCATGTAGATGAACACATCGTGGCTGCTGATGTCCTTCTCGATGGTCGCCTCCACATCACCCGCCGGCGCCGCCTTCACCTGGGGCTTGAAGTCGTCATGGCTGTCGGCGTCTGTGCTGAACAGCCGGGCTGCGCTGCATCCCCCTGCCGGAGCAAAGTGCAGGCCAGGAGTCCAGTTGCGGTAGCGCAAGCAGCAAGGGCACACTAGGTGCAGCACGCGGCGGGAGGTGGCACTGGCGGCCTGACTGCAGCGACAGCGGGAAGTGCAGCAGGAGGCCCGAGATGGGGGGGCCTGAGCCCCTGGGTACTTACCGACACGCTGCAATTCCGCCAACCCTCCAGAGCGCTGTGCAGCCGGCAGGAACTGCCGGGCAGAAGTCAGGAGGCGCTGCATGGTGGTCTGAGCAGCACAATGGTCACAGAAACACAGATGCGAGCGATCTGAGACGGCCCAAGAGTATGTAAGCGCCTCGAACAGTCGGGTTCCAAGCGCAGCAGGCTGCTGGGCCTATGCTGGAGGCAGCATTTCCCCCCAGTGCGTCTGCGATCGCCTGTCACAAGCTTGTCAAAACCGATACAGCTGCAGAAAGGCCGTCTGGTAACGGGAGGCGACTGGGCTTGCTCACTATGGCGGCCGGGACTCAAAAAGTGAGCTCTCGTTCCGGCAAAAGAGTGTTTATCGTTGAAAGAGATGGCCCCGATCAGAGTAGCTGCCCAGCACGCACACAGACGCCTGTATGCTTTTGAAGCCTGTGCTCTGTGGGCTGTGCACGGCTTAGGGCTCAGTATGATGTTGTGTATGATTAAGGTATCTTTCAGGGCGATCGCAAGCCGACCCCGCTGCTCGCCATTGCAGTGCCGCTGCCGTCGGCTCTGCCGTGCTTACTTGCACCGTCTTCTGACCTGTTCCACCTCCCCCCCCCCCCCCTTCCTCTCGTTGCCGCAGGTTTTGCGCAAGCTGGAGGGGTCCTTGGCGGCAGGCCAGTTCTACGAAGCGCACGAGATGTTCAAGACGGTGTACTACCGGCACCGGGCGCGGGGGCAGGCAGAGCAGAGCTACGAGCTGGCAGCGGTGAGGCTTCTGGGCAGCATGCTGTGCTGGATTCACTAGCTGGGGCTGCTTCTGGTCACTCTGGCCTTATAGCAGCAGTCAGGCCCAGGCTGCTCATGCTCCTGCCCCTGTTGCCTGCCTGCTCCCTCCTGCCTGGCCAGGTATGGCCGGTGCAGAGCCCTCGTTCGTTGCCACGCGCACCCCCTCCTGTCCCTCCCGGCCCCTCGCGCAGGAGGGCGCGCGGCTGCAGCTGCAGAAGGGGCAGGTCAACTGCGGCGTCGAGCTGGCCCTGCTGCTGGTGGAGGCGTACCGTGCCGATGAGCTGGCGCCCAGCGAGGAGGCTGTGGAGCGCCTTCTCCAGCTTCTGGACGCCTTCCCCCGGGAGGGCCGGCCAGCAGGCGCAGACCCGCCGGTCGGCGAGTGCAGCCGAGTGGTGGCGGCGGCGGTCAAGTGGCTGCGCAGGTGGGCCGTGTGGGTGCCGGCACCGTGGGTGGGAGGCGCGGCTCTTGGCATGCGCCGGTGGTGACAAGGACTGGCAGGTCGTTGGGTAAATTAGAAGTGCGACAGGCAGGCCACAGCAGTGATCGCAGCCGAGCAAAAGCACCGGCTGCCCCCCGGAACTCAAGAGCTGGGTGTTCGGTGGGCTGCGCAGCCTCCACGCAAGGCCTCCGCCCCTGCCCTCCCGCTGCCGCAGCGCGGGTGACTGGGAGCACGAGGCGCGGCTGGAGGGCAGGCTGGCGGCATACGCCAGCGCGGCGCTTGGCTGGCAGGGCCTGGGGTGGGCGCTGCCGCACTATGCGCGCGCCGGCGATGCGGGCGCCATGGCGGCAGCGGTGGCCGCGGCAGCAGCACACGGGCGGCCTGAGGAGGAGGACCTGTTTGTGGCACGCGCCGCCCTGGCCATGGCGGCCAGCCGGCCCGCGCCGGGCGCGCCCGGCGGGCCGGCTGCACAGCTGGCGGCGGCACGGGAGCTGGTGGCGGGCTATGCTGCGGCGGCGGGCCATGCCCCGCCCGACACCCCGCTGCTCCACTTCCTCTCCTTCTACCTGGAGGCGCTGGCACGGCGTTCCAGTGCTCTGGCAGAGCTGCTAGAGGCCCGGTACAGGCCCAGCCTGGACCGCGACCCGCAGCTGCAGCCGCTGCTGGCACGGTGCCGCGCCGCGCACCTGCCGACTGCTGCGGCGCCAGGGCTGGGCGGCCTGCTAGGAGACATGTTGGGGATGCTGGCGCAGCCCGCTTGATTGCCCGTTCTACTGTAATCTCTTGCACTGAAATATTCAAACAGCAGTGCATGAGGGCAAGGCCGCATGCTTGAACCAGCTTGCCAGGCTGCCAGCCGCCACCGCCACGTGGCGCGTCTCTCCAATCCTCATCTTTGGGAGGAAGCCGCACCCCGACGTCTGTGCAGCCGCCCTCCTAGGTCGCCCGGCTTCCAGTTTGTCTCGGCTCCCAGCGCAGCGCGTCTCGCTGCTCCGAAAAGAACGCAAGGGGGCAGCCAGAAACAAGCAGCACAGGCGCGGGCTCCTTTGGTGCCTGCTGTCTCCAGCATCGGTTGCTGAATGCCAGGCGACGGCTGAGTGCTCCAGCAAGCGCACACCAGCACTCCCAAGCTCGGGCGCCAAATATGCAGCGGGCTTCCTGCCCCGCCGCTGCCGGCGCCCAGGGCATGCCCTTGCGATGGGGCACGGAGCGCAGTCCAGCACAACGCAGCCTACTGCACCGCCAGGGGGCGACGCCTCTCTGCCGCCGCCGCCGCCAGCGGGCTGGCGAGGACCTTGCCTGCCGCACCCTGGAGCCTGGCCGCCTGCTGCTGCACCCCGGCGGCAGCGGCAACTTTGGCGGCGGTGGCTACAGCAGCAGCTTTGGCAGCGGGGCCAGCCAGTCCTGCCTGCTGGCCTTCCAGCCCGGCAGCGGCGGCGGCGGCGGCGACCTGTCCCAAGCCGACGTCTCTGGGTTCCTGGGCAACGGCAGCGGGGGGCGGGGCCTGCCCAAGGAGACGTTCCAGCAGCTGCGGCAGGCCGCTGCTGTGCTGACCTCGCTAGACCTGGCGGACAACGCGGAGCACACGGTCGACTATGAGGACGGCTCTGCTGAGCTGGCAGAGGACATCCTGCTTGAGTCCTGCCCCTCTGCCAAGGAGGTGGGCAAGTCGGTGTTCGAGGTGAGGACAGGGGGTGGAGTTGGGGGGCGGTCGGGGGCAGGAAGCCCGCGGGAGAGGGAGGGCAGCAGCAGCTGCGTGCAACACTGGCGGGCCTCGAGGACCCGCTTGAGGTGCAGAGGCGAGCCTGCGCGGCGGACAGCAACGGACTGATGCTGCTGGCTGCGCAAGCGCTGCTAGCGGCGTTCCAGCCTGCAGCAGCAGGAAGGTGCTTGATTCCTGCTCATGCTTCTGCTGCCGTGCCGCTGCCAGCTGACACAGCTTGCCCCCGCTCTCTGCCCGGGTTGTGCACCCGCCTGCCGCAGACGCTGCGCATCGACCAGGCAGGCAAGACGCGGCGGGTGTACGTGCGGCGGCGAGACCTCATCCGCGCCCACGGCCTGCAGCCGCGCGACCTGCGCCGCGTCGACCCCTCCCTCAGGTGCGGCGCCGCCGCGCGCGGGAGGGCGGGCGGGCATGCGGGAGCGCAGGCCGCGCCGCACTCGGCCTGCCCCGCGGGCTCCTTTTGCTCTTGCAACCCGTCCTGTTGCAAATGCCGCCAATCCAGCTTGGATTGCAACTCGCGGCTAGTGCCCGCCCGCCCAACCCCAAGCAACCCCCCCACCCCACCCCACCCCCTGCAGCCCCACCAAGGTGTCCCCCAGCGTGACGATCAAGGAGGAGTGCGTGCTGCTCAACATCGGGGGGGTGCGCGCTGTGGTCACCGAGGACAAGTGCCTGCTGTTCGAGCCCAACTCCCCCTCCTCCCGCAAGTTCCTGGAAATTGTGATGCCCAAGATCCAGGCGGCAGGTGGGGGCCGGCGCCGGGGTGGCGGGCTCACGTGGCTTGGGGTGGGGGCGAGCGAGGTAGGGGCCTCCGCCCTGTGTGCAGGCTGGGCGGTTGGGCAATGGCTCCCCCCCGGCCGTGAAAGCAGGCAGGCAGGTGTGCCATGTCAGACGGCCAGGCTGCAGCCAGGCCTAGCAAGGAGGCAGCGCAGAGGGCAGGCGGCATCGCACACCCAGCACCCAGCGTGTGCCATGGCGGCACCGTGAGGGGCTGGGAAGCTGTGTCGCCGCATGGCCGTTCCCTCAAGCCCTGCGCCCCTTGCTGCGTTGCTGGCCGCCCCCGCAGTTGCGGCAAACCAGCGGCGGGCAGCGATGAAGAGCCTGCGGGTGGCGGCGGCGGGGGGCGGCGGCGGCGCCGCCGCTGCCTCTGCCGCCTCTGCCTCGGACGACCTGCTGGGCGCCGTGGTGGGCGACTCGATGGAAGGCGACTACTACGGCAACTCCTCCTTTGAGGACGAGCGCATCTTCCCCTTTGAACTGGAGATGCTGGAGGGCGCGCTGATGGTGGCAACAGGCAAGCCCCCTGCTGGGCATGTCCTGCTGCTATGCGGGACGGCCCGCTCCGTGGATGCGTGCGCGCGTTTGTTCACACTGCGCACACCGAGCTCTGTCCAGCCCTGCTGCGCTCGCATGGGCGCCGCGCCCTGCCGAGATGCTGGGCAGTCGGCACATGGCGTAAAAGGGTGGGGAGGGGGCCGGCACGCCACCTCGGCTTGCCGCATCCTGCGCCTCCATCCTGCCGGCACCCATGGTGCTTCAGCGACATTGTTGCAGCACGGCAGGCCCCAGGCGCCCACCCACGCTGCGCGCACACGCTGCCCCCCCCCCCGCAGGCAAGCTGGACGCCGAGCTGGTGGCGGCCACGCGCCGCGTCTCCTCCATGCTGCAGAAGCTGCCGCGCGAGATCACGCCCGTCAACCTGGAGGAGCTGCGCCGCGTGAAGCAGCTGCTGGTGGAGCTGGAATCCAAGGCGGAGAACATGC
>KQ482041.1:1427033-1439666 GCA_001430745.1 Auxenochlorella pyrenoidosa
CAGCTCCTTGAGCTGGGTGAGGTGCTCCAGGCTGAGCCGGGGGTCCCAGCCGTGCTGCGGGTCGGGCCCGGGCGCAAAGCTGGGCCAGGAGTTGCGGTCGGCGACGTCGGCCTCCTCCGCCGCGGCGCCGCACATATCCAGAGAGGTGAGGCCGGGGGGCAGCTGGCTGCGCGGAGGGCGGGGGCGCACAGAGGGCGGCAGCGCATGGGAGGCGGCACGGCGGGCGGGCGGCAGGGGCGCGGCGAAGCGCCCTGACTGCCGCTGGCAGCAGTTGGGCAGGCGGGCGGGCAGGGAAACGCAGGCCGGAGTGCAGGGCAGGGCAGAGGCCTGGCGGAGCCGCAGCTCCGCCCAACAAACACACCCCAACTCCCTCCCTCACCACACGGCCCCCAGGCTGTCCTGTTGTGGCAGCACATAGCACTCCAGCCGCCGCAGCTCTGGGTACGCCTGCGCAGGGGGCCCGCCACAGGCAGCCCAGGCTGGGCAGCAGCAGGGAGACCGTTCCAGCCAGGGACTAGCCCAGGACACGGCTGCTAAGCCCACGCAGGCGCCTGAAGCGCTGCCCTCATTCCCCATCGTCTGGCCGCGTCTGGTGGAGCCTCGCCTTTTGCGCGCCTTGCCATGCCCGCCCATCGCACGACCCCCCCCGCTCACCAATCCCCACCCCCCACCCCCCAACACACACACACCACCCCTGTCCCTGACCCCTCACCCCCAGCTGCAGGCTGCTGAACAGGTCCAGCCCCTGCAGCCAGGCCAGGGAGGCCCCGCAGCGCCGCTGGAAGTCCTCGCTGTTCAGCAGCGCCTCCAGCTCCCCCCGCTCCACCGCCTCCAGCGACAGCCCCCCCACCGACGCCTCGCTCAGAAGGTAGCTCATCTGCTCCTCGCTCAGCCCGTAGCAGAAGCCCAGCACCTGCGGGCGGGGCGAGGCGGGGCGCGCCCGGGGCGGGAGGAGGCGGCTGGGGCGTGCGCGATGCTGCGCCCGCCGGTGCCGAGCACTCGTGCCGCACCCCCCAGCCTGCGCAGCCCCACCTGCGGCTCCTCTGGCCGGTAGCGGTGCAGCCGCACGGTCACGCCGTCGGTGAGGCCCAGCTCCTCATCCGTCTCTGCAGCCGCAGGCACCAAAGGGGGGGGGGCGCTGTGAGCAGCGGGTGCTTGCATGGCATGCGGCGGGTCGGCAGAGGCAGGCAGCGCAGAGGCAGGCACCTTGCGTGCATGATGCATGATGGCCCCAGTTTGCTACATGTCGGCGCGCGCTTCTGGCGTAGGGAGCTGGGCCAGGGGAAAGAGCTGCATCGCAACGCAGGCCATACCACACAAGCATGTTCGTCGCTAGTAGGTGCAGCGGCAAATAGTGGGCACATTGTGGCCTGAACCACAGCGATGACATGTCAACAGCAAGGCAGGTCTGGATGAGTGTGCGCCTGGCAGCCGCCACCCACGTATGTCGTCCGGGTTGTAGATGCAGCCCAGGGAGCGGAAGTGGCTGGTCTGCAGCTCGGCCGCCAGCGTCACAATGTGCACCGCCTCCAGCACCTCGGGCTGCAGGCAGGGCTCAAGAGTGTGCGAGTTGCAGCGGCGCGCAAGCGAGCTCCCACAAGCCCCCCCCCCCCCCCTCCAAACGCGAACCGAACTGTGTGTCACCGAAGTGTGGTGTTGGTGAGTGGGGGCCCAGGAGGCGTGCTGCCTGGTGCGCCACACGGCGCTGCGCCACAAGCAGGCGGGTGGCAACCACCGGTCTGCGCCCTGCCAGGCAGCACTCTGACCGCGCACAAGCGCGACACGTGGAGGGAGGCGCAGTGCCACTGCAGCCCAGCAGCGTGCCTGATACAGGGCATCCGGGATGCGGCGCGCGTACTGCGGCGTGCGCAGCTCTGGCGGCAGCACCACCAGCGACACCTCCTGCGCCACAATGTCCATCTCTGCCACGCAGCCCTGCCTGCAGGGGGGCAGCCGGGGGGAGACAGCGTCCGGCGGCGCTGAGATGGCACAGCGCACGCACCTGCCAACAGCCCAGGCTGCTGCCCTGGACACCGGCCGCAGCCGACAACAGCAGCTGGTGGCGCGGCGGCAGCCCTCGGCAGAGCTCACTTGAAGCCTTCAGCCACCTGCTTGAACACGTCGCCGGCACCCTCCTGGGCCAGGACCTCCAGGGCAGGCGTGTCGATAGTGATCAGCTTTTCCACCTGCACAGCAGGCGCAGCAGGCGCGGCAGCGGGCCTCTCAGCGTCGAGCAGTCACCCGCCGGGCGGGCATGTCGAAAGAGGACCCACGCAGTGGGTGCCTGCACCGGGGAGGGCGGCGCACACAGCGCACACAAGGGGCCTGGCAGCTGCCTGGCTGAGGCAGCCGCCGCATCCCACTCCGCCCCGCCCCGCCCTGGCCGTGCGACACCCCCCACCCCCACCCCACCCCCCCACCCCCCACAAGAAACCCAGCCTGCCGACCTGCGAGCACAGCCTGGGCCAGTCCACCAGCAGCTGGGTGGCCGCCAGCGACAGCTCCTGCAGCCTCAGCCGCTCGGGCAGCGCGAGCGGCAGCGCGGTGTACACGTCCAGGTGCAGCGCCTCGAGCGACGCCGGCAGGCGCGACAGGTCGGCGGAGCCAAACTCGCGCAGCGACAGATACTTGAGGGAGGCCAGGGGCGCCAGCATGCGGGACTCAAAGCGCTGCAGGTCGGGCTGCTGGCCGGGGCCGCTAGGCACGGCGGCGTAGTGGTCGCAGCAGAGCTCCAAGACCTGCAGGGTGGGGGGTGGCACGCCCAGCGAACATGGAAGCCGGCAGTTGGGAAGTGCTGAAGGTCATGGCACACGGAGGCAGTGCCATGTCCAAATAGGGCAGTCTTGTCGCTCAGCGTGGTCCTACCAGCCCTTCCACCCCTGGAAGGGCAGTCCTGTCGGTTCGTGACTTCCCCAGCCCCCCTGCACGCCCCGTCCCCCCCACCTCGAGCCGCGGGAAGTGGCGGAACTGGGGCCAGCGGCCCGGCACCGCCGTCGCCACCGCCGCGCCCCACAGCCGCGTGAGCACCGCCGAGTTGCGGGCGGCAAAGTCGGGGTGGGTCAGCACCCGGTTGATGGGCATGCCTGCAGGTGGGGGTTGGGGTGGGGTGGGGTGGGGGGGGGGGTGTTGAGGGCGCAACCGGGGTTGGGGGCAGGCAGCGAGGCCGTGGCCCCGGGCACGCGGTGAGCAGGAGGATCGGTGGCGCCAGGCCAGCATTGACGGGTACGCCATCTTGCTTGCTTTATCCCCAAGCCACCGGGCGCCCGCTCACCAGGGTTAACTTGCAGGTCTGCAAAGGTCATGCGCTGCAGCCAGCGCACCGCCGCCGTGGGCAGCTCCCCAGCCAGGAAGTCGATGTTCAGGCGCAGCGGCGTGGTCAGCGCCGCCTCGCGCCACGCCTTGCAGACACGCATGAAGGAGGCCAGGGGGCGCGCCAGCGCGTACGCGTCCTGCCGCTCCTCGCCAAGCAGCGCGGCCAGCACCAGGCGCAGCACATCAATGGGCAGCGCCGCCTGCGCAGAAGCATGCAACCGTTGGTCATGGCTGTGTTGCACTACCAGCTGTGGTTTCTGCGCCCTCAGAGCAAACCATGGGCGCTGGGGCCATGCCGCTGGGCATGGCAACAAGAGAGTTGCCGTTGGGCAGGCAGCGGCGGCAGCGGCGGCGGCGGAGTGCGGGACAGCAGGTATGCAGCTGGCGCTGGGATGTGCTGCATGCAAAGCACAGTTTTGTGCGATCTTCTGGAGAATGCTGGCTGCAAACACAGCGCTGCCAAGCTGTGCGCCGCCGCTGGCCTGCAAGCGCACCATTTCGGCGCTTCCAGATGCCCGCGGTCGCAACCACTGATGTTTAGGACGTAAAAAGCTGCATGCAAAGCTACTGTAGGCTGAACGACCCTCCCCCTGTTGCCTATTCTCCATGCGCTGGCGGTGAGCATCTGCGTACTCCAAGCACAGCTACTGTAGACCTGGCTGTCAGGGATTACAGAGGATGTATGAAGTACAGCCACACCGAAGTGAAGAGGATGTGCCAGGAAGGGTGGGGAAGGGCGGCGGTACACAAGCAAGCGCAAAGAGAGGCAGGGAGAGGGCAAGCAGAACGCACGACACAGCGTCGGCAGGCGGCGAAATGGCCCGCCAATACAGCTGCATAGGCATCACTCCAGCTCTGCCACAATCTTCTTCTTGCGTGCCGGCTTGACCTTGACTGATCCAGGAGCGCTGCATCCGGGGAGTGCAAGGAGCGCCGGTGAGCGCCGCCTTGCCCCCTCGCAACCTCAACCGCACCGCCTCCTTGCCTCCCCCCCGAGCCCAGCAGCTGGCTTACCGCCAAGGGCACAGCACCCACGCATTCTTCCTCGTCCTGTCACCGCTGGCCTCGCGACTGCCGAGCATTGCCCATGCACCAGCACTGTCACAGACTGTGCGCGCGCGGCCCAGCGCCCCCCACCTGTGCGCGATGCGGTGCTGCGTCTTGCGCCGCTCCGAGTCTATCTGCGTGCGCCGCAGCTTGGCCGCCTTGTAGATGGGGGCCGGCAGGTGGCGGTGCCGCACGATGCGTGCCACCTCGGGAAGGTGCTTGTGCCGCTCCACCTGCGGGGGCAGGCACAGCAGGGCCGGCAGGGCGGCAAAGTGAGGGACAGGCGCACGCCGCGGCAGAGCTGCTTAACCAGCGCTGCACAGGGTGTGTGCTGGTTACAGAAGCATCTTGCGGCGGCACCGGTCTGCTGCAACCAGGGCCGGAGGAAGCAGAGGTGCCGGCAGGCGCGGACCCATCACATGTCTGATGCATTGCTGAACCAGCGGAGCCGCGGCAGCTTGGCGGGCCACACGGGGCGGCACCCACCAGCGCCTTGTTGTACGCGTGCTTCTTGCGCTCGCGCGGTAGCAGCGTGCCCAGCTGCTCGCTGGCCTCCGCCTTCCACACCCGCACGTTCATGTCGTCGGAGCCTGGCGGCAGACAGGGGCGGCAGGCGGCAGCAGGGGTGAGGCCGCGCGCCGGACTCGACGGTTGAAGCGAGGGCGGCCGTGTAGGGTTGGGCAGCCAAGGTCTGGCCCTCAGGCTGTTCAAAGGCAGTACTGCTGGATCCCACCCGCGCGGCGGGCGCGCCAGGCAGGCAGGGTGCGCCGGGCGCGCGGCCCCTCCCCCGGCGGCCGGCCCACCTGAGAAGACGTAGGATCCATCGCCGCTGAAGCGCACCGCAAACACGCGCTGCATGCGCTTGGTGTGGTACACGTCGCGCGAGTGACCGCCGTTGAGCGAGTAGATGCGCACTGCGGGGCGGGGCGGGGGTGCGGGCACGGGCGGCACGGCGCGGCGCAGCGTCGGCGCCATGAGGAGCATGCGGCGCGCGCTGAGCCAAAAGACTGCGAACCGCAGTCCATGCCATCCTGTCGGCCGGCTCGGGCTGAGGTCCGCCACGCGCATGCCAGCGGCCCCCCCGCACCCGCAGCCCCCCCGCCCGGCCGCCACTCACCCGACCGGTCGTAGGAGCCGGCCACGAACTCGCGGCCGGTGGGCGAGTAGTCGACGTCCATCACCGCCGACACAAAGTCCTGGTGCATGCACGAGGCCGAGGCCAGGCGGCGCATGTCGTACGTGTACAGGCAGCAGTCTTCGTTGGCAGCTGCAGGGGGGGGGGAGCAGCCGGTGTGCGTGTGTGCGGTGTGGTGGTAGTGGGAAGGGATCTAGGGGAGTTGGTCCGCATGCCATGGCATGGAGAGCAGCAAGCGCAGGCACAGGCAGGGGCCAGCCCAGCTGGGGCCCTGGGCACGAGGCAGCGGCAAGGCGGCGGCGCCTGCCCCGGCCGCCTGGGCAGGGGCGCTTCATGGACTGCACGGCGGGGCGGCTGCACGCGGGAGAGGGGGCGGCTGCGTGGGGGGGGGTGCGTGCCTACCCGTGAAGTTGAACGCCTCCATGGGGTTCCAGGCGATGGCGTTGGTGCGCGTCTGCATGACCAGCTTGCGGATGGGTGTGGAGGAGCGCAGGTCGTAGAGCGCAATGCCGCGGTCGCTGCCGGTGGTGGCAAACACGTCGGGCTCGGCGGGATTGAACCGCACTGCGGGTGGGGGGGTGGGGTGGGGTGGGGTGTGGGTGGGGGGGGCCAGGTGGCTGGGCGCTCGCAGTGGGTGCAGTAGAGCCGGGGCCGGGCGGGCAAGGCCCAGGAAGGGGTAGGGGGTTGGGGTGGGGAGCCGCCAAGCAGCGCTGGGTGCTCCAAACGGCTGGGCAGATGGCAAGGGAGCGTCGGCTCATGCCAGAGACAGCAGCTTGCACCCGGCGGGCCCCCTGGCTCTGACACCACCCCCGGGAAGTGCACAGCTAAATGCGGGAGTCCAGGTGGCCGCATGCGCCTGCATGCTGCGCACACCCGGCCGTCTGCGTGTCCCCTCCCGCCAGCCCCACAGCGGCGCCTGCGCCCCAGCCACCCACCCGACGTGATGGTATCTGCCCCCCAGCTGAACGACTGCACCGGCTCGCTGCGCTCGTGGTCCCAGATCTCCACCGCCGCCCCGCCTGTGGCAAACTGCTGCCGCCCCCAGTGGTGGTCCACCGAGCGGAAGGCGTACCTGCACGGGGGGGGGGCGCCGCGTGGGGGCAGGGGGTTATCAAGAGGCAGGGCAGAGGGGGCTTGCCAAGGGCGCCAGCGGGGCAAGGCACGAGGCAGGCAGGCGTCGGCGGCCGCTGCAGTCCTGCTGCATCGTCTTGCAGGCCCGCAGGCTTCTAGGCCGGCGCGCAGCCATGGGAACCGTGACAAGGCGAGGTTCCTGCAAGCCACAGGCACGAATGCCGACCACACGGCGGCGGCACGGCCACTCACTTCCCCGAAAACTCGAGCACCGGGTGCGCATCCTCAACGATGGGTCCTCCCTCAAAGGGCGCAAATGGCACCTGCAACACAGCCGCAGGCACCATGTTGAGGCCCGGCAGAGGCGGCCCCGAGGCCCGGCCGCCCTGCGCCGCCCACCGCTCCCCCAGATCAAGCAGCGCCCGCAGCATGGCGGCACGGGTGCGGCTACACGCGCCTGGGCTCGCCCTAAGCAGCCTGGCGCACCCAACCCCCGGCCCACGCAGCACCCTAGGGTTCCCCTGCGCCATCGCTGGTCCGTGCGCAGCCGTGGTGGCGCCGCCTGCCCCGGCCCCCCTGCAGGCTCCCCACGCTCGCCTTCCACAGCTTGACGGTGCAGTCGGTGCTGCAGGTGACGCAGGCCTCCCCATCAGGCGTCACGCTGATGCCCTTGACCGCTGCCGTGTGCCCCACCAGGCGCCGCAGGCAGCGCCGCGCGGGCACGTCCCACAGCCGCACGTCGCCGTCGGCGGAGCCGGAGAGCAGCGAGTTGAGGCGGCGCGGGTTGCGGGCCAGGCAGGTGATGCCGTCGTCGTGCGTGAGGGCCGCCAGGAAGGGCTTGGCAAACACGCGGTCCAGCTTGGCTGCAGGCGGAGGGGGCCAGGGGGGGGGCAGCCATGGCGGGCTCGGGCGGGGGAGCACCGCACAACAAGCAGCGGCTGGCGACCGCAAGGGCCGGCGGTGCAGCAGGAGCAGCAGCAGGGGCGCAAGTGAGGTGCGGGGCCTTTGAACCGAACCGCAAGGGGCGGCCCTGTCGGCGGGCGGCCGGTGCCCGCGTGCCTGCATTCAGCGCGCGAGTGTACTCCTTGGCCTTCTCGAAGGGGTGCAGCGCCGGGTCTAGGTTGCGGTGCACCTGCCAGAGGGCGGGGCCCGGCGGTGTGCGACGGCGTCAGCACTGGTACAGGAGCCCCCGCGCCACGTGTCTGCTCATCCGCGATGTACGAGTGCAAAGGGCCACAGGGCTGGGCACGCCAGGCACTGCCGCACCTTTTGCACGTCCTGTGCACGCTCCCGCGTCGCCTCTTCCTCCGACCGATTGATCGTCTTAACCTTCATGTTGTGAGCCTGCCCCTGCCGGGGCGACTCTGGTGTACTCCAGACGCTTGAGCGCTCTGCAGAGTGAGCCAAGGAGAAGGGCACCAAGAGAGGCAGCAGTGAGCAGCGGCAGTGGCAGCAGCGGCGGCAGCCTGCTGCCAGCGGCGGCGCTACCCAAGCGGCATCGTCCTATGTGCTGCATCGATCCTGCAGACGCAGTTGAGGCCCCCGACCAGAGGCATGCTCGCCTGCAGGGGCACTGCGGGACCAAGCTTGGCGCTCGCTCACTCCAGGATGTCGCGCCTACTACTGCTGCTTAAGAGCACCCAGAAATTCTATTGAATATGCCGGAAATAGAAACAGGAACAGCGAGCTGAGGCGCGCCCGCCACGGCAGGATGCCCGCTGGAGCTGTCGAAAACGTACAGAAAGGAGCTTATGAAATGTGATGACGCCGAGCAAAGTCAAGAACAGATGCATGCACCCCGGTGTGGGATGCTGCCGCCGCTGGCGGCCGCCCATTTTAGCGCAAAGCTCGTGTGTGCCAGGGCCAGAGGGGAGCCTCTGTTCAAGGTTCGGTATCAGGAAAGCAAATCAACGAAGCACACGCTGAATCAAGGGATGCAAACACTTGTATGTTAATCTGCCAACCAAGAAACACGTGCGCTCAGGCTCCAAGGCGGTGCACTGGCGGAGTAACCAGCATCCGTGCTGCTTAAGGCACAGAATGGCAGCCAGCTCGTCCAAATGCCCGCAGAGAGACAGCTGGGCCCTGGAACCATTTCTCCCGCTTACCCCGCCTGCCGCGCCCGCCTAGCCAGCTGCCTCCTAGCCCGCAGTATAGGCCTCCAGCTCGGGCGTTTACCTGCGTCGTACACAGCCCGACCTGCTGCAAATTTATTTCGGCTTCCGAAGGCGCCGCTGCTGCGCTCGGCTGCTCTTCCTTGTCTGAAGCGCTTTTGCAGACCGCGCGCCTGCTCCCAGCGATCGAGCAAGTCGGCGTTATTGCGGCCAGCAGTGCAACGAGCCCACAGGCCCCACAGGGTGCGCGCTCTCGCAGTGGCGGCCCTGCCCTGCCAGCCGCCTGGGCGGCTCTTCTCTCACCACCAGCCCAAGGCAGCGCAGCTTGCAGGCAGCAGCATTCCCTGGCTAATGGGTCGGGGAGATAAACTCTGGGCAGGATCAGCCTGACCAGGGAAGGCTCAAAGGCGAGCTCGCCTGCTGGCAGCACAAGCGATGGCTGACAACGGCGACAGTGGGGGCCGCGAACGGCGGCGGCGCACGGGGCTAGTCATAACAGATGAGGCGCTGATGTGGGAGCTGCAGAATGAAATGCTAGGCAACGACTCCTGGGGGCGGGCGCGTGGCGAGGGCCGGCAGGCCAAGCCCAAGGCAGAGGGCGGCAGCAGCGGCGCCCCGCGCAACGGCGCAGCACCCACAAACGGCAGGCAGCAGCAGCAGACGGGGGAGGTGACAACGGCGCGCCCTGCCAAGCGCATCAAGGCCGAGCCTGTGGCAATACCTGCTGCAAGCAGCGGGCGCAGGTGCGCTGCGTGAGGATTCTTCGAGGGTCTCAACCCCTGCCCATCGTTGCGTGGCGCCCCAGCCCCCTGTGTTGACCACTTGACAGGCCATTGCCTCTACGCAACGCCTGCCTTGCTGTGCTCACAGCACCGCCCCTGGCCTACCTCCTCCACTCCCCCGCCTCCCTTCAGCAGCCGGCTGAGCAGCGACGGTGAGGCATACAGCAGCGACAGCAGCGGCGACGAGGAGGGTGCAGCCGACCCGGCTGCTCAGACGGCCTGGGAGGTGGGCCTGAACGGCGCCGACCTTGTGCCTGACGAGGCGGGGCTGCTGCCGCCCGGTGCCGACGTGGCAGCCTATGTGCGGGTGAGGCAATGGGGCGGGGCCCCTTGCCTTTGCGCTCTGCGCCTCAACACCTCGGCTGAGGCCAGGAAGGGAGGGAGGGGGGGCGTCTTGCAGTGGAGCCGCTGCGGCGGCCTGCCCAGCAGCCGGCCGGCTGCACGCCCGCCCAACACAATGGCTTGACCCTAGTCTGCTGGCAGCCCATGCCGCACCGGTGCCATGCATTCTGCTGCCTCTTGTTCTGTGCCGTGGCCATCACAGAACGACAGCACTCAGCACACAGTGTGCACTGGCCCCCCCCCGCAGGTGCGCAACCAGGTGCTCTGCATGTGGCGCCGCGACGTCAGCCGGCGGCTGTCCGAGGAGGAGGCTGCCGCTGAGGTGGCGGCCACCTCCCCAGCCGACGCGCCCCTCGCGCTGGCCGCGCACCGCTTTCTGTCGGGCCTGGGCTACATCAACTTTGGGGTGTCCCCCGCCCAGCAGCGGCACATGGCCGCCGCCCCCCAGGACGTGGGCAGCGTGCTGGTCGTGGGCGCAGGCTGCGCTGGCCTGGCGGCTGCGCGGCAGCTGCGCGCGGCGGGCTACCGGGTCGCGGTGGTCGAGGCGCGCCAGCGCCCGGGCGGGCGCGTGTGGAGCGAGCGACTTGAGGTGTGTTCGCTGCACTGGCGCACGGGTGGCCGGGCTGCGTAGGCGGCAGTGCTGCGCGACGGGTTTTTTCTGTTGTTGTGCGGTGGCTGAGCCCATCGGCACGTCTTGCTGTGGGCTGCTGATGCTGATGCTGTGAGTGCCATGCAACCCCGCTGCTCTGCAGACCCGGCTGGCTGACAAGTTTTGCCTGCCCCATCCTTGCCTGGCCGCACTGCAGGCGCAAGGGGCCTGTGCTGTGGCAGACATCGGCGGCAGCATCGTCACAGGCATTGATGGCAACCCGCTGGCGGTGCTTGCCAAGCAGATGCGCCTCCCGCTGGCAGACATCCGCAGCGGTGGGCGCGCTCGCCTGGGCCTGGCAGCTGGCCTAGCTCCCCCTCTGCTATCAATGCCTTGCCGTGGTGCCAGGTCGTGCCCGCAAGCTGGCGACGCCTCTGCACCGCTGCCTAGCGCTCTGAGCAGTGGCCCCCTGGGTTGGACGGGGGACAGGCTGCGCAGCTGCAGCCTCTCACGCTTGGCTGCCCTACCTCATGCAGCCTCCCCCTAACCCCCCCTCCCCCGGCAGAGACGCCGCTGTACCTTGCTGACGGCTCCGAGCCCGACCCCGCCCTGGACACCGCGGTGGAGGAGCTGTTCAACGACCTGCTGGACGAGTGCACGCAGCTGAAGGCGCTGTACGAGGGCAGCGGCGGCGACATGCCCCTGGGTGTGTGGGGTGGGGGTGTGGTGTGGGGGGCGGGCGAGGACTAGAAGGGGGACGTGGCGTGTGTTTGTGTGCTTGCCGGGAGTGGCGCCGGCAGGCAGTGCGCAGAAAATGAGCCTCCCACCCCTGCCGCGGGGCCCCGTAGCATGCCCCCAAGCAAGGCGCGGCACGCGCCCGCCCTTGCCCTCATGCCGCGTGCCTGCCTGCTGCACCTCATAGCGCCGCCGCCGCCTGCCCACTTGCCGGCACTCTCAACCCCTCCCTCCCAACTCCTACACCCCCTTGACACCTGCCACAGGGGCCTCCTTGGAGTCTTTGTGGGATGCCAACAAGTCTCAGCTGCCCGGCATGCTGGCCATCAAGGGCGGCGGCCAGCGGGCGGCGGCGGCGGCGGCCACGGCGGCAGCCGCCCGCCGCCTGTTTGACTGGCACATCGCAAATCTGGAGTTTGCCAACAGCTGCCTGGTGTGTGTGTGTGTGGAGGAGTGGGTGGGGGTGGGTGGATGGGTGGGGGGCTGCAAGGGTGGCAAGGGCTTAGCTGGAGGGTGAACAGGCACAGGCTGTTGGGTCTGGCGCCGTGCCAAGACTACATGACAGATAGCTGTGCTGCACCCGCAAGCCGCTTGGCTCTGCCAGCATTAGTGCCGTCGCCTGACACCCCACCCTGCTGCCCCCCCGGCCCCCAGGTGGACACGCTGTCGCTGAGGCACTGGGACCAGGACGACCCGCACGAGATGTTTGGGGCGCACTGCTTCGTGCCAGGTGGGCGGTGCGGCGTGGCACTCTGCACTCCCCCCCGCTGCATGCGCCATGCCAGGCACGCACCCCGTGCCAGCCAGCGCGCGCCTGTGCCCTCACTGCTCTTGCTGTGGCGTGCACCCGTCGGCCTGCCAGTTTGCGCATTGTACGCGCCTTGCCCTCGCCTTCTCTTCATGGCCTGCCCTACCCCGGCGCTCGCATGTGCCGCAGGCTGCAACGGCCGCTGGGTGCAGGAGCTCTGCCGGGGCCTGCCCATCTTCTACGACAACCCAGTGCGAGAGGTCCGGTACTGCTCTACAGGTAGGTACCAGCCCGGCAGCTCTCCAGGCATCCTGCTGGCAGCATGGCAAAGCGAAGCCTGCGCCCCGCCTACCTAGCAGCGTGCCGAAGCTGTCCCGCTGCATGCGGCCCAAGCGACCTGGCGGCACGCCCTGCCCACTTCCTCCCTACCCGCCCAGCCGGCGTGCCTTTCAAGCTGCAGCCCTCAGGCTGAATCCCCTGGCACCCGGCCCCACGCAGGCGTTGAGGTGCAGACAGACCAGCGCTGCTTTGCTGCCGATGCCGTGGTGGTGACGGTACCGCTGGGGGTGCTCAAGCGGCCGGGCGCCGTGGCGTTCAACCCGCCGCTGCCGCCGCGCAAGCGCGGCGCCATTGAGCGCATCGGCTTTGGCTGCATGAACAAGGTGCGGCATGCGTGGGCCCCCTGCCTGCGCTTCCGAACATGGAAAGTCGAGCCCAGATCGAGCCTCCGCCTCGATTCGATGACCGCCGCCTGCCCC
>KQ482041.1:1440671-1457219 GCA_001430745.1 Auxenochlorella pyrenoidosa
ACCACCACACCCCCCCCCCCCCGGCCCCGGCCCCGTCCCAGGTCTTCTTTGCGGGCGAGGCCACCACCAGAAAGTACCCGGCTACCATGCACGGCGCCTTTGTGTCGGGCCTGGAGGCGGTGAGGGCGGGGCAGGTGCCCAGCCAGGCCGTGCGGGCGCTCACAAAAGGCGGGGCCATGCGCAGGTTCACGCACACAGAGGGCCTCGCCACGGCCGCCGCTGCCAGTGCTGGGGGCTGTTGCTGCAAGAGGGGCCTGCCTGGCATGCTGGCCGTGCTGCTCTGCTCATGCGAACACCCTTTTGGGGCAATGCCTGCAGGCTGCCAACGTGCATGCCACTCTCCAGAAGCAGCGGCAGCAGCACCCGGTGGCGCCGGAAGCCGGCGCACCGGCAGCACCTGCCGCCGAGACGGGGAATGCGGGCGGCCAGCAGGCTGCGGCAGGGCAGGCTGCAGCCGCAGCGGAGCAGCTGTTTGCGGAGCTGCAGCAGCTCTTTGCTGATCCGCAGCACACGCCGGACATCGAGGTTCCGGGCATTGCGGTCATACATGCGCCGCCTGGCTGGCACGGCGGCGGCGGCGGCGCGCAGGGTCTGCAGTGCGCCAGCCTGCTGCGGCTGGACCGGTCGGTGCTGCAGGGCAGCCGGCGCAGCGGGATTGAGCGGCGGCTGGGCGCCCGGTTTGCGGTGGTGCCGCGTGACCTAGCGCTGCAGGTGGCAGACAGTCCCACCCGCGGCGAGCGCGGCCCGCTGCTAATTGCGCTCCTGGGGGCGCGCCTTGATGCGCAGCAAGCCGCGGAGCTGGCAGCAGCGGTGCGCCTGCACCGCCAGCAGCAGGCGCGGCAGCAGCAGCAGCAGCCGCACAGCGGCTGCACAGGCACGGGTGCGGCGGCGCTGGCCAACGGGCATCGCGGCACTGAGCAGGGGGCCTCTGCCCGCTTCATCATCCCTAAGCGACAGAGCTGAGCTGGTGCCAATGCCGGGCCGACCCGTGCGTTTGCTGTGTTTGTGCCTGCCCTGCAATCGGACGTTCCTGGCAGCAACTAGTCACGGCGGCGCTCTCGTCACAGGTGCACGCTGCTCTGTGTGGCCAGCCCTGGCAGCCCATCACTGTAGTTTCAAGCCCTGCTCGAGCAGGCTGCAAGAGAGTCTCATAGCTTTGGCTGGGACGGGGGCAGGTTGTTGGGGCGAGGCACGGCGTGCTTTGCCGCGATGTGCCGCCAACTGGGCAGAAGGACCATGCCGGGGTCATACTCGTTCTCCCGCCTCAATTTGCTCAACCAGGACTTGTGATGCTCTGTGGCCAATCGCGGGGAGCTTATACCCTGCGCACATTTCAAGCAGCGTACCTCGTGCACCTGTTTGTACGCTTTCTGTTCACTGCAACAATGGAGCGTTAGTGCGCAGATGGGCTGCATCGGGGAGCCGCGGCAGGGGGCCGCTCTGCAGGGCACACGGCTTTTAGCCACCATGCCCTCTTGTCCGCTTGTGGAGCCCTGCTGCGGCCCTGAACGGAGCGGATCTGCGCCTGGTAGCAGATGGCACGCGGCCGCCCTTTCCGGCAGCCCCCATGGACTGCTGGCGTCACCGTGCCGCCTAAGTGGCAGACGTCCCGCAACGCCTGTGCCCTGCCAGGCACGCACAGTGGTGACTGAGGTGCTTTGCAGAATGCTGAATCACTGTGAAAATTGCAGGAGTGCGCCTTCGATGTGCTGGACCAGTCGATGTTCTGTCCCGGTGCCAACTAACTGGTGCTCCCGGACTCCCGCTGTCGTCCTGCATGTTTGCAGGTGCCAGGTTGCCCGGGCGACCTGGCGGATGCAGACAGCAAGAATTACTACAGGTGAGAAACAGGCAGTGCATTTGGCACATGCAGCATGACATGCTGCAGACTGATGCCGAATCGCACCCTGCGCAAAAGCGGCGGTACGCAGCGGGCCTGCTGCTCGGGAATAGCTGCAGGCCCGCCCGCTGCCCCACCCACCCGTTCCCAACCTCCCTTGCCTCGTCTAGGCGCTACCGATTGTGCCAGAAGCACAGCTCTGCACTCTCTGTCATGATTGATGGCATGCAGCAGCGGTATTGCCAGGCAAGGCTGGCAGTGAAGGGTGCGCCTGCCACTGCCCTCACCAGCCATGCCATGCCCTGCTGTCGGCTGCCCACAACAAACACCCACTGTCATGCACGCTCCGGGCCCTCTGCCCTGCTCAGCCAAGCATTTCCCGCCTGTGCAGCAATGCGCGCGCTACCAGCGACTTTGTGACTTCGAGGTCACGCGGCGCAGCTGCAGGGCAGTGCTGGCGAGGCACCGGCTGAAGCGCAGGGCAAGCGGGCTGCGGCCGTGCGCCTCCCGCAGGCAAGCAGCCGCCGCCGAGGAGCGCGTGCCACACCAGGGCACAGGAGACGCAGAGCAGGCTGTGGCAGCAGGCTGTGCACCTGCACCTGGCATCAGCACCGGCCACAGCGCACAGCTTGGATCTGAGCCGCACCGGCCGCCGCTGCTGCCAGCGCAACCAGCGACGCACCCAGCGCTCCTGCAGCATGGCACCGAAGCTGTTGAGCACGTAGCCAGCGCGGAACACTGCACTGACAACTCAAGCGTCGTGCTGGCGCCGCAGCCTTCAGATGCCTGCAGTGGAAGCCCCAAGCAAGGAGCTTGGGCAGCTGTTGCTAAACCCGAGCCGCCAGCGCTGTGCCCAGCAAGCAGCTCTGTGGGGCCGACCAACCCAGCCCTGGTTTGTGCAGCCAGCCGATGGGCTCAACGTGTCTGCCGCTCCCTGCATGCCTGCCATGCCGACGGAGAGCGCCCCTGCAGCGGGCAGCTCCGGGCCGGTTGCGCATGCCAGGCCCGGCTCCGCAGCGCTGCGCAGGCAGCTTGCCCAGGCGCCTTGCCCGCCCTTTGCCGCGGCGGCGCAGCTGGGGTCAGCGGCAGCATGCACCTCGCGCTGCGCAAGAGGCCGCGAAGCCGGCCCATGCCTGCAAGCACAGCTTGGCGGCAGGCAAGCTCTCCAGGACCGCCCCAGCAGCAGCAGCCGCAGGGACAGCGTGTCTGGTCAGCCGCCGCACCCTCAGCATCGATGGAGCCATGGTTGAAAGAGCAGTCGAAAGCAATGTGGAGGGCGGCACTGTCTCCAGGCTGGGAGGACAGCGGCAGCCAGTGGCTGCAGTCTGCCTGGTCTGCTGATGTCGTGCTCCAGGCGCCAGTGATCTTCAGCCCTGTAGCCTCGAGGTGCGCCCGCCTGCCCGCCCGCCCGCCTGCATGCATCCTCCTGCTCGTCCATGCGCCCACCTCTCCCGCCTGCAAATGCGCCCTTGCCTCCTTGGCTCAGCATACCGCGTGCCATGTTCCACTCAGCCTTGCCATGCACCTCCCACGTCCCGCAGGCATGGGCAGAAACTGCACTGGAGTCGCTGCTAGGTGACCCCTATGATGCGCTGCTTTCCGCCGAGCACTGGTGAGCGCCAGCAACTTTCCACCCTTGTCTCCAAGCTCCCATCCCTTCTGGCTCAGCCAAGGCCACCAGCACTACATGTTTTTAACAACTCCCGCTTGAATGAAAGGCCCTCGAGGAGCTCAGCCAGACGCACAACCCACCCCTCCACCCTCGAACCCCAGTTTTCCCGTTTGTGGCCATAAACGACACTCCTGAATCAAACCAAGTGCATGACCGCTTGAAAATTATGGCGCAGTCCAGAGTTGGGCGCCTCCTCCTCTCTTGGCACCTAGCGTGCGGTCCGCATGCTGGGCCGCCAAATCCCGGACAGCGCTGGCCGCGCCACTGGATGCAGTACCATGCTGCCCCTCGCCCGCATCCAGCCCTCCCTCCTCGTCTCTTCGCACTGCACCCTCCCTGTTTCTTGGCTACAATTATGTCATTCCATCCTCTGACATGCACAGCGCTGCGCACGCAGTTGTGGCGGGCAGCCTCGCGCTGCTGCACGCTTGTCTGCTGGTGACCATACCGGCCAACCTGCTCCTCTGCACAACCCCAAGTCTTCAGGCGCCCCTCACCCAATTTGCAAAAAGCGGCTCGTTTGTCAGCAGAACCCATTTGTGCCGGGCAAAAATTGAATGGTAGCTCCTCCTGCTGTCGGCTGCGATATGACCCGTACAACTGCCTCAACCAGCAGCCTGCTCAGCACTGCTGCCGCTCCCAACAGCCAATAGTGAGGCATGGCGCCGTGGATGTGGCAGGGAAAATAGTAAAAACCAGAAGGACACAGTCTCCCGATTTACCAGCTTCTAAGCTGGTGCAGGGTCCAGTGCACATGCAGGTGAGCAGTTTGGTGGGACGGGCGGAAGCTGAGGTGCAGCCAGGGCCTGGGCACATCCAGCGCCGATTTTCCCTTTTTCTATGCAACTTGCATAGATGGCGGTTAAGGGAAACGGGCCCGCGCCCCTCAGAAGCTCGTGTCGGGCCGCGGCCGCCCGCGTCCTAAGAAGCTGCTGGGGCGCGCACGGTTGGGCGCCTTTTGGCTCCGCCCCGTGCTCCATGTGCTGTTTTCGACGGTTATACAAACGCAATCCCTCCTCGTGAGATGGCCTGCCAAGGCAGCACCCGGCCGCCGCCCCTAGCATACGCCCCCCATTCTGAACTGGAGCGCCGCCCACAGTGGTGGGCGCGATGAAGAGATCCAGCGGGGAGCTCGGCGATGAGCCATCGGGGGCTGCTGGGGAGAGCAGCTCGCCAACTGTTCGACGGCGGAGCGGCGGCCGACGCCCAGCCACCTCGGTACAATGCCAGGCAAGAAGGGGCTGCCCAGTGCAAGTGCAGCAGTGGTAACGTGCTGTCCGTGTGGCTGTCGGAGGCGCCAGGGTCTCCATGCAGGCATGATGGGCGTCCATCACCCCTGCAGTGGGCTGCTCGGCCCGTACTGCCTGCCCGCCCAGGAGGGCTAACCTGTTGACATCATGACCCTGCCTCCGCGCAACGACCCTTTTGCAGGTGCCGGGGTGCGAGGAGGAGCTGATTGGGGCAGAATCCTTCTACAGGAGGTGCGGCTGCATGCCAGCAAGCCCAGGGGCAGAAGTGCTGCCCGGACCCAATGCATGCGTCACAGCCGGTGGCGGTGGAGCTGTTCTGGCATGCGTAGCATCCTTGAATGGCCTCCTGAATCTCTCAGGCCCTGCGCCTCGAAGATTCTGTGATGCGTGGCTGCAGCTCCCGGCCCAAGGCGTCTGCCCGCCGCCGGCTGCAGGCGGTTTCTAGTGCAAGGGCGCAACCTCTCTTGGTCGTGGTTGGACAGCCTTTAGGCGTTGGTCTAGACAGATCTGCCACATATATTACCATGCCTGAATGACAATCATTCTCCGCACCGCCACCCTTGGGCCACTGCAGGTACCGCGTGTGCAAGAAGCACTCCAGAGAGGCCACGGTCCAGCTGGCTGCAGGCCCGGCTCGCTTCTGCCAGGTGCGGGCTCCCGTCGCCCCGGGTCTGCGTCGCAAGTTCTGTTGCGGCTAGACAGACTTTAAACACAAAGCAGCAGCAGGACGCAGCCCTAGCTGCGTGCCCGCAGGCGCATCATGCGAACATCTGCGGGCAGCGTGCAGGCCATCCATGCTCGTCACCCGCTGCCGCCTGTCCCTAACCCAGCGCTGCCTGCCAGCCCCCGCCCCCAAACCTCAGCCCCACCCCCCACGCCTGCTCCTCCCCCTCGTGCAGCAATGCGCGCGCTTCCACGACGTCTCCGAGTTTGAGGAGCAGCGCCGCAGCTGCAGGGCAGCACTTGAGCGGCACCGCTCCAAGCGCCGCACCAGCGGCACGAGGCGACCCAAGAGCGACGCAGGCGACATGCAGCTCAGCGCAAGCGTGGGAGGCGCACAGGGGCCAGCACTCGCGCCTGATGAGCAGCAGCAGCAGCAGCAGCAGCAGCAGCAGCAGCAGCAGGGGAGACCCGCTGCGCCACGCTCCGAGGGGGGCTGGTCAGGGGGGCCGCAGCACAGCGCCCCGCTGAGCAGCAGCGGCGCCACGCTCGGCAGGCCCAGCAGCAGCCGGGAGCGCACCACAGCCAGCAGCACGGTGTCAGAGGCGGCCAGCCAGCCCAGCCACACGGAAACAGCAGTGGCAGCGGCCCCATCCGCGTTCCGCGCACAGCATGCACAGCTGGAGGTGGCAGGCGGTGCAGGCCTGCAGGGCGCCAGCGGCGGCACCCTGTTTGCCGGCGCCCGGGCAGCGGCAGCAGCCCCAGCGCTCCCCCGCATGGCCCAGAGCCCGATCACAGCCACCCTTCCAGACCTCCCAGGGCAGCAGCCTGCACCTGTGGCTCCTCACCCACAGGGCAACTCGCCGCCGGGGCTGCCGCTGCCGGGGCTGCCCAGGCTGCGGGACATGACCCCTGGGCCGGCCGCAGACTGGGCTGGCGTTCCAATCGAGCATGACAGCCCCGACCAGTGGTGGCTGCAGGCCCGGCCCCTGCCGCCCCCGCCGCCGCTGCCACGAATTCCCACGCTGGGCAGCTTTGATCGCAGCCTGGACCACAGCGACTCAGACTGGGGCATCCCCAGGTATGGCAGTGGCACGGCTCTGGCTCCTACTGTTGGCACTGCACCCATCCTCGAGGCCACTGCCGCACCAGCTGCAGCAGCGATGCAGGCCCTGCCTGTGACGGCAGCCCCGCTGTCTGCTGCCCCCCCTTTGGCCCGGGAGGCAACAGGCAGCGGAAGCTTGCGTGGTTTTGGCAGCACTGGGCCAGCACACGCTGTGCTGGCCCAGGAACGGGCAGAGCTTCCCTGGGCGGCATCGGCACATCCGCGTCATGATCTGCAGCTGCCCTACCCACCACCAGCTGCCATGCGTGCTCCGCAGCTCCCAGGCAGCCTGCTTGTCACTGCGACCGAGTCCCAACCGCCAGGCAGCCTGCGGCCAGCTTCAGAACAGCCGCAGGCGAGGCAAGACTCGGCCACAGCGCTGGCAGGCAGGTCCCTGCTTTTGCGAGATGAGGGCAGCGCGCATGCTGAGCGCGCTGGCTTTGGCCAGTGGCAGCAGCGCTTTCAGAGCGCACCCAGCTTCGGCGCCAGCTTCAGCAGCAGCAGCTCAGGCTGGAGCAGCGCTAGCCTGGCAGGGGCTGCCTCTGCTCCTCTGCCCAGCGGGCTGCCTCCCCAGGCGGTCGAGCACCTGCTTGAAGGCCAGCTGGGCGCACGGGGCAGCACCAGCCTGGCGCGTGCTCGCTCATCCTCAGCACTGATTCCAGGTGGGCGGGCCTCCCTGCAAGAGACGTGGCGCCCGCCACACAGCGGTGCCCCAGGGCGGGGACGCCCCAGCCCGGTCCCAGCCCAGCCACCTTCAGACTCGCTCCAGCCCTCGGGCAGCCATCAGCCCTCCGTGCACGTGTCAGCAGAGCAGTTCCTGGAGAGCGAGGAGGGCCTCGAGGTGAAGACGGGGCTGGGCGGGGTCTGGTTGGACAGCTCTAGAGCTGCCAGCAGGCATACACTCCGCCCGGGCTGCTCATGCCAGCAGCTCGCACTGCGCGGCATAGCTTGCATGGCCCTCACCCTTTTTCTCCACCCTGCCTGCCTGCCGCCCAGGGCTGGATCACCCGAGTCTTCGCACCCCAGGGTCCGGACACATGAACAAGTCACTCATGCAGATCGGATCATGCAGCAGACGTGCTTCCCAGGCGGGCACGCTGGCACCCAGCCCGGCATCGGCTGGGCCACCTCCCTTGCGCCTGCCCTGTGCTTGCAGCCGGCTTGGCCCGAATGCTTCCAGGCGTTTTGAGCTGCCTGGGCCCCGGGCCAAACGAATTGCACCGCATCTGCCCCGCATTGTTAATGATCACTTGTCACCCATCTCCTTGTCATCACCATGACACCCCCAAACCCTCGCCTGCCGCACTTGACCCTTGCACGGCCCTCTCCATGCCACTGGCAGCTGCCAGTGGCATGCAGAGGGGCCGGTCACAGTTTTCTGTTTTCTGCCATCCTGTTCAGTGCACTGCCGTCAATTCCTGCCCCACTTGTTTCTGTTGAGTTTGCTCCTTTTTACTCCTTCCCCCCGCACCTGATTCGCTCCGCGATTCCTTCCCTTGATCTCTCTCCGTGCAACGGTCTGTGTCGTTGCGCATTTCGTAGCGCTGAGTCTTAGGTGCAGCCCCAAACATATGTGTGTCTTTTTGCAAGTGCACTGATCAGTCATGACCTCAAGGCCCTCCTGGACCCACGTTGTCTGGTGGGAGTGCCTCGATGTAAGGTCACGTATCCGTTTGGCTTCAGCCAGCAATGGTGGGTTATGCCGCGCCAGCGCTTGCTTGCGGGAAGGCCTACTGGGCATGCATGCAACTGCGTGCGCATCTACACTCGAACTGCTGTACAGCAGCATCAGGCAGATGCTGAAGGCCAACATCTTTTCCCATTTGCGGCTGCAGCTGCCACTCTGCAAGCTGGCTTTAGCTGGTGTAAACGACGTATAATGAAGTACACAGGAATGCAGCGTGCCCCATGCGCATGGTAGGGTTGGGTTTGGGGTGTACCGCCAACTTGCTTAACATCGCAGGAACCGGGCCAGCAAAGCAACACGGGTCTCATCTTCTGCAGAGGCGCTGGACAGTGGCAGCTGCCAGCCTGGCAGGTTTAGCCAACTGCAGCGAAGGAGTGGCTGGCGTGGCATGTCTGGCCAACGCTGGCGGCGGGGCAGATGGGCACAAGGATGACCATGCGGCGGGTGCTGGCATCTTTTGTCCTATTTCTTTTCGACTAGAGCCTGCATCCACACATACCAAGAGTCCGGAAGCGTTGGGGCGCGGGCCTTCCCCAGCTGCTCGGGCGCGGACAGGGACCAGAGTTGTCGGTCGCGCTTTGCCCCAACTGCTGCCAATACCTGCTAACGATCTGCAGCACACATGCGTGACGAGCCGGCAATAATCTGAAGGCAGCAGGAGGCAGCTTTCGACGGGAGCATACGCTCTCTCTCCTTTGCCGCGGCGGGCGCTGACCTGGCCCAGTGATCGATGGAGAGGGCCAGCGCGGAGCCCGCCGACGTGCGGTCGACGGCAGATGGCTTGCAAGGCGTCGCCCCCGAGGGCGGCTCGCCAGCTGCCAAGCGGCGGAGCGGCGGCCGCCGCCCGGCATCCTCAGTTCCCTGCCAGGCAAGCATCAGGCCACGAGCACCAGCCGCCAGTCTACGCACGCTTGTGCACAGTGGCAGGGGTTTGCTGCAGTCTGTGGATGCGGCAGCGCAACTCTCAGTCCACGGTAGCCTGTGGCGAGAGTTGTACTGCATGGCACGGAACCTGCTGCAGGTTCTGGGGTGTGGGGAGGAGCTGATCGCTGCAGGAGCCTTCTACAAAAGGTGTGGCGGTGGTGCTGGCATGTCTGCCAGAAGCTCTTCACTCTGGGGAACCCAGGCCCGCCCACAATGCCGCAGCTGCTTAGCCTTATCGCGCGCATGACAGCCGCAGGAGCAGCCCACAAGGCCTCCGGCCTGGCGCAGGGACAGATGATGATACTTGCCCGGGGGCAAGATGCTGGTTGGGCAGCATACACCAGCGCATCTGGGCAGCCAAAGCTGCCCTGGGCACCCTGCCATGCCAAGCAAACTGCGCTGCCGCTGGCGCAGGTACCGCGTGTGCAAGCGGCACTCCATGGAGGCTGCTGTCCAGCTGGCCGCCGGCCTGGCTCGCTTTTGCCAGGTGCGGGCTTCCGCCGCCCGCCGCAAGCGCGCACTCTGGGGGTGCAGGCGTGCCGTGCATTGGCCGATGCCGGTCTGCAACCCTGACCTGTTTCCGCCCTTTCCTCCGCCATTAAGCCAGGCCCCCAGTCTTGCCCTCGTGCCACCTCTCCCAACCGCCACGTGTTGCCACCCCCCGCCATGGCCCCCCGCAGCAATGCGCGCGCTTCCACGACGTCTCTGAGTTTGAGGGGCAGCGCCGCAGCTGCCGCACCGCCCTGGCAAAGCACCGCAAGAAGCGGCGCAGCAGCGGCAAGAGGCCGCCCAAGAGGAAGCAAGAGGCAGCCAGCGATGGCACGACCGCGCATGCAGAGCGCCAACAGCAGCGGCAGCAACGGCATCACGAACCACAGCAGAGGCAGCAACAGCAGAGGCAGGCATCACTTGCGGTGGGTCAGACTGAGAGTGGCAGGCAGGGGGCGCAGCAGTCATCACGTCAGCAGCACAGCGCACTGGCAGGCAGCAGCGGCGGTACAGTTGACTGGCCCAGCGGCAGCGAGGGATGCGCAACAGTAAGCAGCGCCAGCGGCAGCAGCCCGGGGCATAGCGGCAGCGATGCAAGTGCCGAGGCACTACGACAGCACAGCCTGGAGCCTGCAGCACGTGCCTCAGCGGCAGCGGCCCGTGGGCTCCCGCACCGTGAGGTGTCTGGAAGCGCCAGCCTGCAGGGCCATGGCAGCAGCACCCTGGAGTCAGCCATCCAAGCAGCAGCACCAGCGCCTTCCTGCCGCCTGCCCCTCGCCTCTGCACAGGTTGAGGTACAAGTCAGGCCCAGCAGGGCAGGGACAGAGTGGGCAGCCAGCCTGGTGGGCGCTCAGCCCAACGGCCACTCCCAGGACCTGCTGCAGTCCTCAGCCGCCTGCAGCCTGGAGCCAGGCAGGCCCGATATTGCGCCTGCCGCCGCACCTGCGCTGCCAGACGGGCCGCACTGCCAGCCTGCAAGCTGGACCGCCCTCCAGGCTGCCGGCCGCCCGCTGCTTCCGGAGCAGCGGCACCTCGAGTCGCCAGCGCTGCAGCCTCGCTCGCTTGCGCCGGTGGGCAGGGTGGTCAGCGCCCTTGCTGCAAGCCGCCAGCGGCAGCGGGAGCAGAAGCCATGGCAGGACAGTGATCAGCAGCCGCTCCCTGCTGTCGTGCCGCCAAGTGCAGCCAGCCTTGGCAACATCTTTGATGCCAGCTTTCACCTCAGCGGCTCTGGTTGGAGCGCCGCCAGTCATGAACACGGCATGGCAGGCAGCAGCAGTGCGGTGCTGGCTGCTGCCCTCCCAGGCGCTGGGCCCCTGGCCGCAGCACAGCCGGCGGCAAGTGCAGCAGCAGTGGCATCTCAGCAGCTACTGAAGCGTGTGATGTCGGGTAGCATGCAGGGCCATGGCAGCAGCACCCACCCAGCATTGGACGAGCTGCCATCGGCGCAGGCAGAGCCCTCCTGGCTGGCGCGAGAACTGCGCATGGAGACTCAGCCGGCAGTTGGCAGGGCGGGATGGGCAGCCAGCTCTGACAGTGACGCAGCTGTCAGCCAACCAGGGCAGCTGCAAGCCCCTGCCAGCGTGCAGCTGCAGCTACCGGCGGGAGCTGCAACTGCGCCCACCATGCCAGGAGGCCCACTGGCAGCGCCACAGCGACAAGGGCCAGAGCGCAGTCTGATGCTGCTGGCGCACGGCTTGTTGCCATCGCAGGAGCGGGTCGGTGGCCCAGCAGGCCGTGGCGGCTTTGGCCAGTGGCAGCAAACGCCGCAGGCTTGTCGGCCGCCATCGCTGCCCCCACACCCCGCCCTGGCCAATGCACCCAGCTATGGTGGCAGCTTCAACAGCAGCAGCTCAGGCTGGAGCAGCGCCAGCCTGGCACCGGCTGCCTCCCTTCCCATGGAGCCTTTGCAGCAGGGCAGTGCACACGCTTTGGGGGCCAGCAGCCTGGGATTGTCCGCGCTGGCGCCCGCCGCCATGCCAGGCAGGCAGACCTCTCTGCATGCTGAGCGCTCGCTGGAGGGCGGCGTCCCCGCATGGAACGGCCACGGCCCGGCGCCCACGCAACCAACTGCAGATGCGCTGCAGCCTGCAGGCAGCCATCAGCCCTCCCTCCCGCATGCGCAGTCCTTGGAGAGCGACGGCGGCATCGAGGTGAGGGCGGGCCTGGGCAGGGGCGGATTGGCTCAGAGTGACAGCGAGCAGGCTGGCGCCTCGGGGCAGCACGTACCGACGTGCACGCCCGCCTTGGCATTCACACGCCTGGCCCGTCCCTTCCTGAGCAGCAGCCCTGCCTTGTGCTGCCCGCCTGCAGGGCTGGCTTGCGGGCGTGCTGGGGCTGCCAGACCCGTGAACCCCAGTGCGCCACGCCAGCCGCCTGCGTGACTGCCCATGTGAGCCCGGGAGGAGCAGCAGACCTACACCTGCAGCATCAGCAAACCTGCAAACCAAGCTCTTCGTGCCAATTCACTCGTGTTTCCTTTCACCTCTCTGCTCATCCACATGCATGCTGCCAGGCAGACTGATTCCGGCCCAGAACGTACTAGGCAGAGTTACTACACAGCTCAGTGTGTTGCCTGCACTGCCACTGCCACCCATCACCCCCACTTCATCACTCACCTCGTCATGCGGCCCTCTGCTGCCAGGCACTGCTCGGATCCCACCCCAATTTCTCTGTGCCTGCCATTTCCCGCCGCCTCCACCATTACTGCATGTGCCCTCGCTGTCATTCTGCATGCCCCGCATCCGTTTGCTGTCTTGTACCTGAGAGAGTAACCTTTTCACCATCCAGTACCCTTCCGGTTTGACATCCCGCAGCCTTTTGTTACTGCTGCGCTTCAACGTTTGGTCCCGCACCTCCACCGTTTGCAAGTCGAGTAAAGCAGCGCGTCCAGAGTGCGCAATGTGAGCGCAGCGCAGATGGTGCTATCGCCGCCCCCCTCGAGCTCGAGCCTTCTGCTGCGCACTGCTCAGCGGCGGTGGAGGCGGCCGAGCGCTGCTGCTACCGCCGCAGCTGCCGCTGCTGCCGCCCCCGATGCTGCCACCCCTGCCTTCTGGGGTGCTGGGTGCCGCAGGGCTGCCAGCTGGGCTGCCGGCCCGAGCCCTCTCATGCTGCCATGGCGCACCTGGCATGGCGGGGCTGCCAGCACTCCCCAACGGCCGCCTCTCCGTGCTGCCACGGGCGCTGCCCTGCCGCAATCCCAAGGGCAGCTGCCGCCGCTCAGGGTGCTGCCGGCTACCGCCGCTGCTGACGGCGGGCGCCTGCCAAGCGCCGCACGTGTCCCGCAGCACTGCATGGCCCGCCTTCAAAACGTCTCTGAGGAAGCGGCTTGGCTCATTTGGTTCTGTGGGCGTCCTGCATCGAGGCAGGGACAGCATGCTCACGCTGTAGCAGTCGCCCACCCGGTGCCCAGCTTGCGTGCAAGAAGCCATACAAACGATGCCCATGCACAGCAGGCTGCTCGCCCGTCCTGGCCCCTCCGCCCCTGGCCTGCACTGCAGGCACACGCATGCACGGCGCCACGCCGCCCCGGCCTCACTTGCTGCGCCCAAAGTGCGTGTTCTGCAGCGTGTGGCTGAGCCGCAGGCGCTTCTTGGCGCGGGTGAGGGAGACGTAGAAGAGCCGGCGCTCCTCGTTCACTGCTGACTCAAGCTTGTCGCTCATGCGGAGCAGGGGGATCGTCATTTCGTTGCAGCCTGGGAGACAAAGCGGTGGGAATGCCCCGGGGCTGCCGTTAGAATGGCTGTGCAGGCAACCTGTGGCCTCACTGCTGCTATGCAAGTGCTGCCGCATGGGTCAAAAATCAAACCTGCATGCTGTGGGCAGGCACCTGGCCTATCGCCAGGGCGTAGCGCAGCCTCACGACGCTCCAGCCCAGGCAGAGCAGTGGTCCCCCATGCCGGCGCACCGGGCACAAACACGGCCTCAAACTCCAGGCCCTTGGCCGCGTGCATCGTCATGACCCGCACGCCACGCGCGCCCTGCCCGCCCTCATCCGCGCCTGGACAGGTGGGAAACAAGAGCGATGTCAGAGCAGCAGGCAGGCGATTGCGCTGGACTTGATGCCGGAGTGCAGGCTGACGTGTGCGCAAGCGTGCACAGCATGCGATGCACTCTGTGTTCGTGAACCTCGCGAGGTGAGCACGCTCAAGTGCACCAAGCTGGCCCCCCTGCCCCCCCCCCCCCACCCACCACCCCCACCCCACCCCACCCTTACCCCACCCTCCTGCTGTCAACACCATGCACATCATGCACATGTGCACACCCAAACATGCACGCATGCACACCCACCCCCTCACCACCCTGTCCACCCCTCCCTCCACCTCATCCAGCACCCAGCACCCAGCCCACTTGAGTAGAGGGCCGCCTCATCCAGGAAGTTTTGCGCCTGCTGCAGGTGCAGCATGCGTCTGGGGGCGGGGGCATACCCCGGGGGGGCCGAGCTGCTGAGGTGGCAAGTCGCTTTAAAGGACTCTGGCCCCGAAGCGCCACTGTCGCCGCCCTCGCTGGTGGCAATGTCGAAGTCGGCATCAAAGGCGCCCGCTCCCGACAGGGAGCCGGGCACGTATTCCTCCGCCACTGCTGCCTGCACAAGGGGTTGTGCAGGGGGCCCCACCAGTTAGCTGTGTGCGCGGGGCAGGTGACAGGAAGGATTGGTGGGTGCACGCAGAGGGATCGCAGCAACGCTGCCCAGCGTGGCAGGGTGTTGGCCATTTAGCATTCAAGAGGCTGGCAGGCAGGGGAGGGAGGGCGGCAGGGTGGGTGGCGGGGGTGTGCTCACCAGCTGCTGCAGCCGCATGAGGCGGTCGGCGTGCTCGCCCTGCCGCTGCTCCCCCTTCTTGGCCGTGCTGCACCCGCCCTCCTTCACGTGCTGCTCGTAGCCGGTCTGCACAGGCATGGTGGACAGGGAGGGCAGAAGGGGAGGAGGGCGAAGTGCCGGGATGAGGGCGCGGAAACGCAGAGGGAAGTTGGCGTCCAGGTCCAGGCGCGACTGGGCACTCTGGATGCCAACTGGATGCACCTGCACGGACCACCAGTGGTGATGCCAAGGGCCCTGCCAATGACCAGCATAGTCAAGCCCAGCCGCCGGCCATTGCGCAGGCGCGCAACGGCAGCACCCCGCGGCCCCACCTGGGCGATGATGTCCCTGATCGCCGCTGCCAGGGGCCGGCTGCCCACCGCCTCGTGCAGCGCCAGCACCAGCTCACGGAAGGCCTGCAGGGCCGCCGCCGCCTGCGGCGTCAGCCCCAGCTCCCGGCGGTCTGGCAGCGGCGGCAGCGAGGTGGCTGCGCCGGCGCCGGCGGGCGGCCGGCCGAAGAGCAGGGCGCAGAGGGAGAGGCCGCGCTCTGCGGCGTGCGCCTGCAGCTTCTTGACGCTCGTGTCGCCCACGGCGCGCCTGCGTACGCAGGGGCCACAGGATGGGTGGGCGCAGCCGGTGGCACGGGCGCAGGCTGCAGGCAGCCCACGCCGCCAGCTCACGCGGCGATACCCTGCAGCACACATGTCTCACAACCCACCCCCTGGTGCATAGCAAACCCCAGTGGCAGGCCCTGGATGGCAACGCAGGCTTTGCCAGGCACGCTCACTTGGGGGTGTTGATGATGCGGGCCAGCGCCACGTCGTCGCGCAGCCCCACCGCCAGGCGCAGGTACGCCATCACGTCCTGCCGGGGGGGGCGCGGCGCGCAGGACGCGCACGGTGCACATTCTTCATGCCGCCCGATCAGCTGGGGCCCCCCTCTCCCCGGTTGGCCGGTCATGCCCGAGGCTCAGGCAAGTTGGGTGCTTGGCCAGGGAGCCTGCCTGGCAGCCTCCTCCCAGGCACCGCCGCAGGGAGAGCTGGGCTCCAGGTGGCAGCGCTGCCCCCGGTTCGTGTGTTGCCACCTTGGGCCCAGCTCTCCCTGCACCGCACGGCGCAGCCAGGCGCCGAGCCGAGCACCAGCAGGCTCGTCGGGCCGGGCCGGGCCCAGCAGCTGCCCACCTGGATCTCGACGCGCCGCCAGAAGGGCACCCCGCCCACCAGCACATACGGGACCCTGTGCAGCACCTGCGAGGCCAGGCAGAGAGCGCATGGAAGCGCCGAGTTACCGGTGGGTAAGGTGGACAAGGCCGCATGCTCAGAGAGCACCCGTGCGGCGGGCCACAGGCTGGCGAGGGGGCAGCCCCGGAAGGGGCGCCGGGACCCAGCAGACGCAGGCGGCCCGTGCCTGCTGGTCGGCAGGCACGCACTTCACGACTGCGGGCATCCTCACCAGCTGCTGCTCCACCAGCCGCGACTGCATGTGGGTGCGCAGCAGCACGGCCACCTGCTCCTCGGGGTGCTCGCCCCTGGGAGGGAGGGGGGGAGGCTTGCGGGCAGGTTGAGAGCTTGGCATGGCCGGTGGTGGGTGCATGCGGCGTTCGCAACCGGCGCAAGCTGCTCATGGTGGCAGCGCAGGCCGCGCTGGCAGGCACGAGCCTGCTGCGGTGCCGATGTGCAAGCGGGTCGGGCAGGGAGCGTGCCGCTGCCCTCGGTACCGCACCCCGCCAGCCCACCTGTGCAGCATGCCCTTGATCTCCCTTGCAATGTACTCTGCCTCTGCATGGCTGTCCTCCAGCACATGCACCTGCACAGCCGGGTGCATGCGACAGGAGTGCATGGGTGCGGGCAGCACAGCTCCGTGGTGGTGGTGCCTGGCTTTCAGAGCACACACCCCGCCCAACAGGCCCGCCCATGAAACGCCGCCGTGCGTCTTCAGGCGTTTATATCCCGCCGCCCCAGAGGCCCCTCCGGGACAGCCCCACCGCCCGCCGCCCGATCACCTCGATGGGTTGCCCCGGCGCCAGCATTGGCCGCAGGCCTGCGCGCTGCCAGTCGTCGTTCTTCGCGATGACGCGCTCCGCGGTGGCCACAATGCGCGCGCTGGAGCGGTAGTTGTCGCGCAGG
>KQ482041.1:1474293-1491903 GCA_001430745.1 Auxenochlorella pyrenoidosa
CTAGCTGGCATGCAGGGCAGGTGTCTGGTCAATGCAGGCGGGCTGCTGTGCAGGCCCCGGACACTCACAGGGGTCGGTGTCGCCCTCGGCGGCGGCCTGGGCCTTGTCGTACACCGAGGGGAAGAACTTCTGCTGGAAGGCAGGCATGGAGATGACGCCGCCAGACACGCCGATGTCGTACCCAAACAGCAGGCCGCCGCAGCCGGCGACCAGGCCAATCATGATGATCTGCAGGCGGGGGAGGGGGCGGGGCGGCGCGGGGGGAGTGAGCGTGCTTGCAGGATGAAGGGCCGGAAGGAGGGCTGGAAGCGGTTCAGGGATTGCCAGCGCACTTGCGCAGACAGCGGCAGCTCATTTGTATGTGTGAGCTGGCAGCAGCCCTGGACGCAAGCCACTCACATAGGCGTGCATGGCCTGGCCCTTGTAGAGGTTGGCGCGAGCGCCGCCGCCCGACTGGGCGCCAATAGCGGGAGCCATGGGGTGTGTGTTTGAGAGGCAGAGGGCGACCCTGGGGTGTAAGCCTGCAGGGTGGGCAGCAGGGTGCGACAACACGGGCGGCGGCAGTGTGGGCGGCTAGAAGCTGCAGGGAGCGGCAGCTGCGGGCAGGGTGGGTGGGCCCCCAGCGCGCTGCCGGGCGGCCAGCGGGCCCAAAACTTTGCTATTGCTGCTCCAGGTCGCTGTCAGCCCGGCCAGGCTGCGCGAGGTGCAGCCAGCAGGGAAATGCATCATCCTGGCCGCTGCTCCCAACCCCCAGGAGGGGCTTGCGGGGCCCGGGCAGTGGCTCACCTGTAGGTAGGGTGCCCAGCAAGGCTGCTGAAGGCAAGAGATGGAAGAGGGATGCAGTGTGGGGGAGGGGGGAGGGTTTTATACCCGTGCCAGCGTGGCCTTGGTAGAGAATTTCCCGGGTGCGCGCTCCGTCAGGTTTACGCGCCGTAACAGGCTTCAAAGGCAATCGGAAACCAGAATCTGCGCCGGGATAAGCGCGGCGGCCCTTGTTCGGCCCTAGCAAGCCCCCGTCATGCCCCCGTCAGGTGCCGGGACGGCCAGCTGGCCACCCCCTGTCGCCAGCTGTGGGCAGGGCCCAGCTCCTGTTTATAAATTCGGGTCCGGGGCGCAGGAAGCGGCGCCATGTGGCGCCGCACAACTGCGCTTGCATAAACGGCTGTCCTCCCTGACTGCTGTCTCCTCCCTGCCATCCCCAGCACTACTTTCACTTGTTGCTTCGCTCTCTCTTTTGCGAACACCCGGCCACCCCAGCAGCTATCCAGGCTTTCACACTCAGCAGCTGCCGCATCAACAGAGATATTTTGCCTTGCGGTGAGAGTGGGCAGCGGGTCACCTGCATGCCCAGCAACCCGTGGTGGTCAAGAGAATTCCCGCGCAGCACTGCCGGGTGATTGGGCTTGACACCTGACGGAGCCCTGGTGGCGCAATGACCTGGCTTTGCAATGGCGAGTGGCATGTTCTGAACTGGGCTGATGGAGCCCTTTTCAGATTCAGCTGCCTCGTGGCAAAGCCGCCCTCCTTCACATCACCAGTGTCGGGGGTTTGCTCGCGTCATACTCTTCAAGTTTCTCACCCTGCAGGATCCAGCTTGGTGCCACAGCTGCAAGCCCTGCTTTTGGGTGGCACCACGTGAGTTAATTCTGCTGTTGTGCAGGGAAAGTCTCTTGTCTGCATGTTTTCCCAAAGCACCTCCGCAAGGTGACATACGGGCGGGCAGCAGCGGCAGCGGCAGCGGCGGCACATGTAGGCCGAGTCTCCCGTTTTGCGATCAGATCGCGCTGGTATGACCATTCCCACCTGCAGTACTAGTGTCCCACGCCCCGTGGCCGCTGGGAGCCGCCTCCACAGCGGGGCTCCCCCTGCCGCCCGACAACAAGCATCGTTCGCGGCGCGCCTGTCATCCAGTGCATCCTCATTCACTAGCGGTCGCGATCAGCTCCCGTCTGCCTCGGCCCAGCGAGCACCAGATCGCCAAAGGTGAGTTCTTCTCCCTGTCCATCCTGTCGCCCTCTGGCCTGTTCGCATGCCTTTTTCACAACCCATGGCATCCGGTTGCATGCATGCGGCATTGCAAGCCCGCCCAGCTCCCAGCCCTGCCGCCATCGCCTGGCAGCCGCCTGGCCGGCCGCCTGCTGCCCAGCTGCCTCAGCCAGCCAGCCCCCACCCCCTGCGCCCCTGCAGGACAGCTGCCACCATGCCGCGTGCACAAATCGATGTGCTGATTGCGGACATTGGCGGCACCAACTGCCGCTTCCAGGTGTGGCAGCTCGACACGCACTTCCGCCCCTCGCGCATGGTGCTGGAGCAGGTGGGCCCCGGGAGCGCCGCTGCCTTCTGCGTGCAGGCTGGGAACGCTTCTTGACCCCCGCGTTGCGACGTGGAAACCAGGAAACCTACCACTTGGGGGCTTGCTCGTCAGCTTGGAGCGCCCCGCTGTTCGGCCCGGCATTCAGGGCCGCAGGCCACCTCCGCTGCCGGCTCCCCATGAGGGCGGGGCTTGCCAGCCGTCTGCGCTCCATTGCCTGCCAGGCCTGCAGCTCACCTGCATGCCGCGCTGGCGCATGCCCTCCCTGCAGTTCTACGCCACCAAGGACTACCCCCGCTTCCAGGATGCCCTGGCAGAGCTGCTGAAGCTGGACATCCTGAGGTGGGCATGGCATCCCGGGGCCTGGCCCGCCCTTGCGCTCCCCTCTGCTCCACTTGGCCCTCATTCGCACTTGCCGGCACGCGATCCGCTGCAGACGCCGCTGGCACCTGCCCCTGTGATTAGCCACACGTGTGCACGGCAGTCAAGCTGAGGATCACTGGCCGCCCTTGCCTTACCTCGCCCTGCGCTGCTTGCCCCGCTGCAGCGGGGATGCGCGGCCCAAGGCGGCTGCCTTTGCGGTGGCGGGCCCAGTGAAGAACAGGCGGTGCACCATGACAAACCTGGGCTGGACAATCGACGCAGGTGTGCGGGCTGGCTCGCTGCCTGGTCACCAGCTGCCGGCGCGGCCATGTGCACGTGGACCTGCTCCGCAGTCCATGCCCGTAACAAGGACCGCTGTGTTCATAAATGGGCCCCCTTGTGTCAAGGCGGTGCATCTCCATTTGCAGCATGCCCTCTCCCCTGCCAAGACTGGCCTCCCCGGCCGCCCACCCTGGCCGCCTGCAGCCGAGGTTGAATCGGAGTTTGGCATCCGCTCCACCGTGCTCAACGACTTTGAGGCGGTGCGTGGTGTTTGAGGGGCGCGGGCCGCTGATCCAGCCGGCCAGGAAGCTGAGCAGCCTCGTCTCGCCTGTGGGCCCCCGCCGGCCTCGCCCTCCTTTCCAATGTCAATGTCAATCCCCCTCCTGCCTGCGCCAGGTGGGCTATGGCGTGCCGGTGCTGACTGAGAACGACCTGCTGGTGCTGCACGACGTGCCCGCTGAGGACAAGGTGGGTGCTGCCAGGCTGGCGGGCCGGCTCGTGGAGGGAGGCGCGACCTGCGCGCGCACAGAGGCCGGCAAAGTGTTGCACTGAGAGCTGCACCAGACGCAGTGCAGCGTGGAAGGGTGCGTGTAGTCAGACTCTGGGTTGCCCGGCAGGCGTGCTCAGTAGCGCAGCAGGGCTGCTGGGCAGACCAGTCCAACCCCTGGCCCTGCCCCAAGCCTGCAGGGACCAAAGGTGGTGCTGGGGCCCGGCACGGGGCTGGGAGAGGCGATGCTGTTCTGGGACGACTCGACAAACGGCTACAGGGTGCACCCGTCAGGTGCGGGGCTGGGGCGGCGCGGGGCGCGGCGGTGGCGGGGCGGGGCAGGAAGCGCATGCGCTGGGCGTGCATGCGCTCGCTGCCGGGGGCAATGTTGCGGAGCAGAGATTGATAGATTTCACACCCTGCCGGGCTGGTGCAGAGGGCGCGCACGCCACGTTTGCGCCCCGCGGCTGGAAGCAGCGCGCGCTGCAGGCGCATGTGGAGCAGGAGCGTGGCCACTGCTCAGTGGAGCGGGTGAGGCGCGCCCGGGCCGGGCACACCCCGCTGCTGGCGCACCACTGCGCACTGTTGACCAGCAGAGCTGGATTGCATGTCAGGCCGGCGCGCTTGCACTTGGCAATGTCCCGTGGTCGTCTGTGCGGCCAGGCGGGCCCGCCATGCTGGCGGGCGGGCATGCGACCGAGCGATGTTGCCCCTCCTGCCGGGGCGTGCCGCACCCGCCGCGCCCTTGCCCATGGCGCGCCCTGGATGCTGTCCACCCACAGGTGGCCTGCGGCGACGGCCTGGTGCGCATCTACAACTTTTTGCGCAGCGACGAGCCCAGCCAGTACCCCAAGGTGGGGCCCCACAGGGTGGAGGGTGGCTGGCTGGCTGGCAGGCAGGGCGGGGTGGTGCGCGGGCGGCGTGCCTGTGGCAGCGCGCACCAGGCTACGACGCCTTGCAGCGCTGCACTGCCACTGTGCGGGACCCGGCCAAGCTTCACCCGCTGCCTGCCCCCTGCTGCCTCCCCCCAGGACCGCATGGACCGCTCCAAGCAGGTGGCCCCCGCTGACGTCACCACCGCGGCGCTCGACCGCTCGGATCCGGTGGCGGGTGCGCCCAGAGGGGTGGGCGCGCCCAGGCGGCCCGGGGCCGCGGGCTGCTCATTGCCCGTTGCCTGTCGGTCGGCCTGAATTAGAGGGCTGAGGAGGTGCCACGCCTCCCTGCTCGCGTCTGGCGCGGGGGCCTGGCGAGCGTGCGTGTTGTTGCGCGCCGGCCGGCGTTGCAGGCCGCGGTTGGCTGGCCCCTGTTGGGCGCCGCGTGCGTTGCTCTCTATGCTTCAAGCCACGTGTGTGCCGCATCCCTGGTTCCGCATCGCAGTGGAGGCGCTGGACATGTTCTTGTCAATCGTGGGCGCCGAGGCGGGGCATATGGCGCTGCGCTCGCTGGCCTCTGGCGGCGTCTACATCTGCGGCGGCATCTTCCCCAAGGTGGGTGGGTGTGCCAGGGGCTGTGGGCGTCGCCTGGAGGGCAGGGCGGATGGGGCACTGGTCCGATGTGCCTGTGCATCGCTGGGGCTTATTTGATCATAAACATCGTAAGGTTGAGTTTTAAATCCCAATTGACTCCAGATGCTCGTAACATCACTCCAGAAAAAACCAATCTCTCGTATTTTGTAAAAAAAATTGCTGAGGGCTGCGTGCCATCTTCCGGACGTCTGCTCGCCTCACCCCGGCCTCACCCCCGCGCTCCCCTCCCCGTCCCTGCCCGGCAGGTGCTGGAGCGCGTCAAGGCTGGCGGTGTCCTGGAGGCCTTCCTGTGGCGCGCCTCTCGCTTCCACGACAAGGTGGGCGGGGAAGGGTGGGGGTCGGAGGGCGGCGCCTCCCGCAGGCAGGCCTCGGCGGGGTAGCTGTGCACCCCACAGCGCTGAGGATCTGGTCTGGTTGACAGGCAGATTCTGACTGCAAGCAGACACCGGCCTACCCCGCGTCTTCCAGGCGTCTGCCCTGCTTTTTGTGCTCTGCTTCGAAGCCTGCGGTGCTCCCTGGCACCCTGGTTTCACCCACCCCTGCGCGGCCCGCCGCCCCCTTGGCAGGTGCTCAAGGACATCCCTCTGTACGTGGTGACTGAGGAGAAGATTGGCCTGCTGGGCACGCGGGAGCAGGCCATCCGCATCGCGCAGGACGTGGTGATGGAGAGGACCATTGCCACCTGAGCTGGGCTGTAAGGCGGAGGGACCGGCCGCTTGAGCCAGCCAGGCTGCCGTGTCGACCTGCGCTGGGCCGCCTTGCACCCTGCCAGCAAGGCCGCATACAAGCGCAGGCCTTACAAACAAGCACGGTGGGAATGAGCGGAACCACGGGCACAGCCTGACAGCCCATCCAAAGCCCTGCTCGGAGAACCCAATTTTTCGAATGCCACCCAGTTTTGACCTCTGTCCAGTCCCCTCACTCCCTGCCGAGCTTGCACATCACTCTCGAGCATGCTCCCCCGCAAGGTCGCGTTGTGCAATGACCACAGTTGCCGCTGTTCGCAAGGTTGAAATAAATCAGCGCATAAATGGACACAGATCAGTGCTCGACAGTCCTAGGGGGAGGGTGGGGAGCAGTCCACGAGCTGGAAAGGACGGCCAGGGAGACTGCAACAAGAACAGGCAGGCAGGCTGGGTTTGTGTGGTGGTGGCAGGCCTGCGGGCGCTCGCTGCCAGCTCAGGTCTCCTCCACCAGGCCCTGCGCCTTGACAAGGTCGATGCCCGCATTCATGGTGGTGATCTGCGATGGGCAGGGGCAGGTTAAAAGGGAGGGTCAAGAACAGCCTGCCTGCGGGCCCGCTCGGCCCCGCCTCCTGCTAGCCCCAGCCCATCCGGTGTCCAGTGCTGCTGTTGGTGGACATGTGCAGAGGACTGCAAGGTCCAGGGGACGGTCCATGCAGAAGAGAAAAGAGGTCTGCTGCGCCGGGTCACAAAGCGCAGCCCCCACCCCGAGCCGGGGCCCCTCACCATGAGCACCAGCGTGTCGTACAGGTCCCTGGTGATGGCCACGCCGTCCTGCAGCTTCCACCCCTCCTCAAAGGGCGGAGGCAGCGGCAGCTTGGGCAGCTGCAGGGCAGGGAGGGCAGGGCCCGCGTCAGACGCTCGCCGTCCATGTTCAACAAGGCGACTAGTGCACGCAGTGAGCGCAGCCTGTGCATGCATCTACCAGCTGTAAGGTTTCAGAGCAACGCCCGACCAAGGTCCCCCCTCCCATGACCGTCACCACCCACACCAGGCCTCAACTCCCTCACCGTCTTCTCGTGCTTGGGCTCGGTGTAGTAGCGCTTGTCGAACTCCCACACCTTGGTGCCGTTGGGCGCGTTGAAGACCGAGCCCCAGGTGTAGTGCATCTGGCGGGGAGGGGGGGGGGGGGCATGTGTGGGCGGCCAGCCCAGCGGTGTAGAATGTGGGCAGCGCGCGCCGCAGGGCGTGCCAACTGCGGGTCTGGCAGCCGCGGCGCCTCACCAGGTGTGCCTTGCCCAGGCGGTGGTCTGCGGGGGGCTGAATCATGGTGATGCTTTGAGGGGGCTCCTGCAGTGGTGGGCAGGGCCGGGAAGGCGGGCGGGCATGGATCAGGCATGAGGTTGACAGGCAGGAGGCAGACGCGCCACCGGCATGCTGAGCAGCGGGGCGCTCCTGGACGCATCTGCACTCGCAGAAGGGCGCCGCCGCAGCGCGCCTGCATGCGCCGGCGGCTTGGCGCGAGCCCATGCACTCCAGGCAGAGCGCACCTTCATCTCCAGCGGGACCTTCTCCAGGGCGCAGGCCACCGAGAAGGCGTACATCTCGCGCACCCACTCCAGAGCCTTTTTTATCTCCTCATCCCGCTCAATCTGCGGCGCAGGGCAGCACACGCAGCGCCGGGGTGTGCACATGCCCAGGCCTGGGGGACGCCCGACGCCCGCCTAGGCCCCACCCGCGCAGGGGTCTGCCCGCCGCCCCCAACCACGCAGGAGGAGCCCACTGCCCGGCCCCACCTGCGCGGTGACCGACTCCCAGACGGGCGTCACTCGCTGCCACTCCGCGATGCGCATCAGCGTGGGCGAGCAGCCAGTGTTGGGCACGTCGGTGAGCGGGCCGCGCTCGGCGGGGTACAGCTTGCGCATCACGCCCTGCAGGGGGTGGGGGGGAAGGCGCGGCCGGGGCGTTGCATGGGTTCTGAACAGCGGCTCGGGATGCGTACAGGGGGCGAGGCGCCGGTGCTGCGGGCCCCTGACTGTCAGGGAGGGAGCAGCTGGAGCAGGTGCGCGTGGCCAGGGCGGTGCACCATGACCGCAGGGCAGGGGTCAGGGGGCGTTGCCTGCTGTGCCGGGGCGGCGCACCTCTATCGTGGGGTAGGTGGGCTGGATGTAGCCATAGGGGAAGGCCACGCTGCGGGCGGAGGACTCGGCCAGCGGCGCCTGGATGGGCTTGACAAACACAAAGTCCGTCTCAATCATGTACAGCCAGGGCGCCTGCGGGCACGCCGGGGCGTGGGAGGGTGGGTGGGCGGGTGAGTGGGTCAGTGGGGAGGGGGCGAGGCGACGTGCGCGCACTGGTGGAGGCATGTCAGGGCTGGCTACGGCGGAAGGGGAGGCGAGCACTGGAGTGGGAGCATGCAGGGCTGGGCGGCGCGCTCAGGGCAGCATGGATGGCGTGCCGCCTGCAGCTGCGTTATGGCTGGGTGCATGCCGGGCCGCAACTTCGGCTGACGGTGCGGCGCCGGCTGGGCCTGGCCCGCGCCGGGCGGCTTGCCTTGATGAGCGAGGGGTCGGCCTTGGCGGCCTGCAGGTACTGCCGCACCGCGTTGGGCCGATCAGCCACCGGGTAGTCACACCAGCCGTCGCACTCTGCAGGTGGCGGGAGCAGCGGCGGGCGTTGTAGGGCACGGGCGCACAGCAGGGCTGCCCGCTGCCGCGGCACGCGGCTCAGCACAGCGACGGTGCGGCGGGGCGGATCCGCCATGCTCCCATGCCTCCCCATGCTGCCGTCTGCAGCCCCCAATCGAGCCGCAGGCCAGTTAACCCCGACACGCCGCGGCACGCGCGCACCCGGGTGCAGCGGGTTGGCCCGGAAGGTGTCCAGCTTGGTGGAGAGGGCGTCGTCGTTGGTGCGGTGCAGGATGCGGGTGAAGGCGACCATCTTCTCGCCGCCTGGCTGCTTCTTGGCCAGCTGGTATGTGCCGTACATGATCAGGTTCTGCAGCAGCGGGTGCACGGAGGGGAAGGGGGGATGGCGGCGGCGGCCACCCATCAAGGAGCGCCGGCGCAGAGCGCGGCAGAGGCGCCTCTCACATCCCAAGCCACCTCCAGAAACGCTTGTCTGCACAGAGCGGAAGAGCGCCACAAAGGATTGCTCTGCACGGGGGCTGGCACCCACCTGGAAGTTGGTGTAGGGTGAGCCGTTGGAGGTGTAGGCAATGTGCACCGTGTCGCCGCTGGTGGGCCAGCCAGCCCCGCCTGCCGGCTCCTCCTCCTTCGCCACCACCTGCTGCTGCTCCTGCTGCTGCTGCTGCTCCTGCTGCTGCTGCTGCTCCGCCTGCTGCTGCTGTGTCGCTGCTGCATCAGACTTGGCGACAATCTGCTCTTGGCCGTGGTGCGCCTTGGTGCCGATCTCAATGAACTGCAGGGCCGGGCCGAGGAGCCAACAGATGGCCTTCAGGTACAGCCGAGCCTCTGTGCATGGTAGCAGCGACTGCCTGCCTCCTCATGCACCTCCCTGCCCCTGCACACTCGGGCCAGCCAAAATACCTGCCTGCCCGCCCGCCGAGCTCACCGCGTGCATAGTGCCCATGAACACGAAGCCTAGCGCCAGGCCGATGCCAAATCCGACCAGCAGGAAGGCCAGCAGCCGGCCGCGTGTGACCTTGCGCCCGCTGCCGCCGAGCGCGGCAAAGGTGTGCGGCGCGAGGCCGCTCTTCTTCCCCATGCCGACAGCACGGCGGCGGTCCAGTCCACCACGTGGCCTTCTCTGCTGGAAGCTTCAACGGCTGCTCAATATGAGGATGGCGTGTTGGCCGCTCTGTTTGTCTGAGTGGGAGGAGAAGCAGGCGCAGCAGGTGGGTGCAGGAAGCAGCGATAGTCGACGGGAAAACAGGCGGCGGCACCAAGGACTGGATCAGCAGCATGTAGCGACCCGGCGCTGCCAGATCCAGCGTCAGCAGCCCACTCTTGAGTTAGTAGGCGCGCCATGTAGGCCGCAGCTGCACTCAAGCGGCCTACCTTCAGGCACTTCGGCTCCTGGGGCCTGTATCTTCTCGTCAAGGTTCACAGCTTATCACAAGATCTCGAGCGATCGGGCGAGAGCGCCCAAGGTCGTTTGCAGTTCAGTCTGCTGTCGTGCTGCGAAATTTCTGCCCGCTGGTAGGGCTATATGGCCTGGGCGGCCCATTCGTGGGCCATCAATCCCGGGTTGCAGTGCTTGGATCGAAAATTCCTTTCGATCGCAGCCCCTGCTTTGCTTTGAGGCTCCTCCAAGGAACCCCACATGCTGCGTACCCTCTCCCGCGCCCTGGCGGCGCAGCAGTCGCTCCTGACGCTGCCACAGGTCCTACAGCAGCAGGCTGCACCCGCAGCAGCACTGGCAGCAACGTCACTGGCAGCAGTAGGAGGCAGCTCCAGGCAGGCGGCGTCGAGCGCCTGGCGGCCCTACAGTGCAGCGACAGAGGAGTCGGGGGAAACGTGAGTGAAGAGGCAGGACCATGCAGCTGCACCAGGGGTTGGGGTCGCACTGCTCCCTGCCGTCGGCGGCGGCTGCCAGGCAGACGCTGCCACAGGTGCTTATGGCATGTTTGGCCCTGAGTACTTAGCATCTCATGCCCCAGTACCATACCCGCATGGATAGGGATGTATGCTGTGGCCCCCTGGCCCCCGCCAGCTGCCCCAGCCCAATGGCCAAGCCCGGTCTCCATGTGCCCACTCGGCAAAGCTGCCACCGCCTCGTGCACCCCCCACCCCACCCTGCAGCATCAGCGTGACGTTCAAGGATGAGAAGGACGGCAGCGAGATGACGGTGCAGGCGCCGCTGGGCAAGAGCCTGCTGGAGGTGGCGCACGAGAACGGGGTGGAGCTGGAGGGCGCGTGCGAGGGCAGCCTAGCGTGCTCGACGTGCCACGTCATCGTGGAGGACCAGGTCAGCACCGGGCAGCGCCCTCGGCAGGGCTGGAGCCCATCGAGCGCTGGGGGTGGGGGTGGGGGGGCCCGCTGAGCTTGGCCCGCAGCACTGCTCCTGCGCCTGGCGCCGCTGATGCTGCCTGGGGGCGGGGGGCACGACAGTGTAGGAGGCTGGGATGCTCACGTCTGCGCATGTGTCAAACACCCCTTCCCCCCGTGCAGGACTTTTACGACAAGCTGCCGGAGGCGGACGACGACGAGAACGACATGCTGGACCTGGCCTTTGGGCTGACCGACACGTGAGCGGTGGACTGGGGCCTGGAGGTGGCTTGGCGGGCTGCCTGGCCTGCGGTGGGGGTGCCTGGACCTGGGGGCGTGTCCCCCCGGTGTGCTGCTGCCCGTGTGCAGTCTCTCTTCTTCCCGTCCCCATCCCATGCTCGCCACCCAGTCCCCTAGTCGCTACATTGCTTGACACAGTCTTTCATTGAGGCCTCTCTAGCCCATCCTTCCCCGTAGCCTTGCCCTCCCTCGTTGTTTGGCTGGCGCCCGTTTCTCGTCCCATTCACATCGCTTTGAGCCTTTGCCGCTGGGCCTACCACCCTGCCTATCTATCTGAGCGAGTGAGAGCCCGGTCGAAACATGCCCGTCATGCCCCGCAGATCCCGGCTGGGTTGCCAGGTCAAGTGCCAGCGCTTCATGGATGGCATCGCGCTGCGCATCCCCTCGGCCTCAAACAACCAGCAGGCCTGAGCTCTGAGCCGCAGCCATGTGTGCGGTGGCAGCCACACAACGGCGCGGCCAGACCTACAACGGCGCACAGCAGCAGCTGGCTGGTGCGGCCGGGCGGCGCCCTGGCGGCCTTGATCTGGAGCGCTTGGCCTGGCCTGGCAACCTGGCACGGGAGGCTGCGCCCCCCCCCACCACCCACACACACACACACACACACACTCCCGCGTAGCTCGCACCCAAGGCAGCTGTGCCCCCAGGGCCACGACCCCTCCGCCCCAGAAAGGGCTTGATACATACGCTGTGCATTTTCTCACCCCTTCTCGTGCCCTAGGCAGAAGCAAGCAGAACTGAGCATCGCACACTGCCCCACATCCCTTTCCCATACCTTTTCATCCCTGGTGATTGAGGGCCCCAGCAATGAACCTTTCCACCTGCTGCCCAACGATCGTCAAGAGCGCTTACACCCAACCCTGGAACGCGTCACTTGCAACCCTGCCCTCTTCCTTTCTCTGCGCTCTTTCTTTTTCTGGCCGCCAAGCACCGCCTCAGAAGCCCGTGCTCCCGCCATCCCGCCTTGAGCCCGCCCTGCGCAGGTCACGGCTAGGCTGCCAGATCATCGCATCAAAAGATCTGGATGGCTTGGTGGTGCGCATCCCAAGCGCAACACGGAATATGGCTGTGGACGGCTTTCGGCCAAAGCCGCACTGACGGCTGTGCCCGCTTCGGCTGCCAGCCTGTGGGATTTAGCCGGCCATGTGTGCCGCCTTGCAAGTCTGCATGCCCCTGCTTCCTGTTTGGCTGCGTCGCTCCCCTTGCTGTCCTCTCTTCTGCCCTGCTCTCCCCCTCACCTGCCCTTGCATCACCTATACGTCGCATGTAGCTCTCATGACACACCACCACAGTCAAGGCAGGGCCAGCAGGGGAGCTACGCTGTGCAGGCCGCTCACTCTTGTTCAGCAGGAACGGTCATGCCAAGGTTTGCAGGAGCGCAGGCACATGCAGGTAGCTTCATGGAGCCGCCAGTGCTGCCGCCAGCACGGGCATGCCGCTCAGCAGCCGCGTCCACTGCTCCTCCGGCAGGCTGATGCCCTTCTGCCCCGGCATCAGCCTGCCATCCTTCTCATAGTACTCCCTGCAGGGGCAGCAGGCAGCGCGGAGGGTGGAGCTCGCTCATGCTCATAGCCTCCTTTGCTTTGATTCAGCAAGCAAGGCACAACCGTGCACACCCGGCAGAGCCGCCGACCACCGCCAGGACCCCCCACGTCCCCGCTACAAAGCCTGCGCCAGCGCCTGTGGCCGCGGGCTCTGTAGCCACCGCTGCGGGGCCCTTGCAGCTTGCCTGAGGTCCACCATGAACCTCCCCTTGAAGCTGTTGATGGTCGCCTTGCGCCTGCACGGGCGGGGCCAGGGCCTTTTGAGCTGCCAGGGGCGATGGGTGGTGCAGAACCCCACCATAAACAGTGCCCACAGTGGCTGCACCTGCGTGGCAGGTAGCAGCCCTGCGGGCAGCAGGCGGGTACTCGACAGCCCAGCCCCACACGCTGTAGCCGGTGCTCACTTGCTCGACAGCTGCAGCTCGTAGGTGGTGTCGCGCTGGCGCAGGGCAGCATCCAGGTCGCCCGCATGCTCCCTACAGGGTGCACGCACGTGGACAGTTTGGGAGGCATGCATGCGCGTGGGGTAGGGCGCATCGGCACCTGGCAAGGCCGGGCACGTCGGCACCCTACGCGTGCAGCATGCGCAGGCTGGCTATGCAGCACTGGCCAGTGTGCGTGCAGGTGAGGATTGGCTGCCGTTGAGGCGTGCATGCAGTCCCACCTGAGTGTGGAGAACTGGTCGGGTGACAGGCTGATGCCCTTCTTGCCTGGCAGCTGCTGGCCATCCTGCGGACAGCAGGCGTTCACAAGCGGGCAGTCGCGAAGTGCAGAGGACAGCACAACTGCACTGCAAATGTCTTGTGGCACGTTGGGTGCACACCATTGCGGACACCTGCCTTGCTCCTCGCTCATCCCCGCCACCTCACCTTTTCATAGTACTCGCGAATTCCAACAAATGTTTGGCCCTTGAAGTGGCTGATGTCTGCCCGCCTGCTGGAGCTGAGCTCAAGCGGCAACCCCCCCGCCCCTGCCTCCGCTGCCACACCGCTGCCGGGCGCACCGCCACCCGCCGGCCCAGCACCAGCAGCTGCCGCAGCAGCCACTTTCGCTGTCCCCGCTGCTCCGGCCGGCACAGCAGCGCCGCCACCCCTGCTGTCAGCGCCTCCAGAGGCGGCCGCCAGCTGCTGCGAGAGCTGCCCGGCCGCTGCGCACAGCTGGTCCCACTCGTCACCCGACAGCGCCACCCCCTTCTTGCCCGGCTGCAGGCAGGCAGGACCAGCAGCGGGGCGCAGACGCGCTTGCTTGGGAGCCGGCGGGGGGCCGGGGCTTTCCGCAGGGCGCAGCACAGCAGGGACGCTGCGCTCAGGCGGACATGCCGGAAGGGGGGCAGCACTGCCGCCTGCTCAGCGCCTGCTCAGAGCCCAGCGGCACCCCCTCACCAACATCTGGCCATCCTTCTCATAGTACTCCCGCAGGTCAACGCTGTACCGCCCTGCAGGCAGGCAGGCAGGCAGTTGAGATGTGCAAGCGAGCATGGTGTGCACGAGCAGCCACCCCACCAACCAAACCCGGAAGCTGGTTTCTTTTTGCTGGCAGCAACCCAGGGCCCCGCCCGCCCTGCTGCCTGCCCCTGCCCTCATCCTCACCCTTGTACGCGCTGACCGAGGCGCGCTTGCTGCCGCCCAGGTCCACAATGAAGGAGCCGTCTCGCTCGTCAAAAGCCCGGCTCAGCGCCGCCATGTGGCCCTCAAGCGCCGCCCAGGCGGCCGCCTGCAGCGACAGCCCCTGCTTGGATGGCTGCAGGCAGCGGTGGATGGGAGGGGAGGCGGGCATGTCTTCCCCAGCTGGCACAAGCACCCCATGGCATGCTCCAGGCCTGGTGTGAGCCGTGACCTGCCGTCACAGGGCAACTTTGGTCCCGCTGGCAAACCCCACCGCTTGGCATCGCACCCGGTGAGGGGCACGCAGGAGGGGGAGGACCACGGCCAGAAAGCCTCATTCTGATCACCCATCCTGGCTGCAGCCGGCATCAATCACCTCACATCACATAGGCCTCCAACTCCAAGAACATCACTTGCGCCGCTGCCCAGCTGGCAGCAGTTTTGTGGCCTGCCGCCATATCCGGAAGCGCGCCTGCAACTCCCACCCCCAGCCTACCTGCAGCGAATCGCTCTGCTGGTAAAACTCCCGCACATCCACCATCCAGCGCGTGCCATAGTGCCGCACCGAGGCAAAGCGCCGGGCAGACAGCGCCACCGCGAACGAACCCGCCAGCGAGGCCGGCAGCGCGCCCGGCGCGGGCGCAGCAGCGCCATCCCCGCCGCGCATGCGCTTGGCGGCCGGGGGCGCTGCCTCAGCTGCGCCGCCCTCGTCGGCATACTCGGCATCCTCCGAGGCCGGCTGCTGGGTGAGAAAGATGTCGATTTCTTCCTGCAGGTGGCGAGCAGGACAGCAGGGCGGCACATGTGGATCCCCATCCCAGGCAGCATTCCCGCTCCTGCAGGCAAGAAACCTGCAGGACACAGCAGCTTTGCTGGCTCGGCATCCAAGACCAAAGTCAGCATTTCCAACCACGATGGCAAGAACGTGGCGAGCGCGCAAGGACGCACTGGCACGCCACGCAGATGCGTGCAGCACCCTAGGCCTGTAGCAGGCGGCACCTTGATGAGCGGCTTGTGGGCGGACAGCGGCACCCCCAGCTCTTCCTCCAGCCGCTGGGTGATGGACCGCTGCGTGGCCGTCTCCATGTCCACCGTGGGCAGCAGCGAGCGCAGCCGCGCACGCACAATCTCCGAGTCCGCACTCATGCCGGGGCTGCCGGGCTGCGCTGCGTGGCGGCACAGTGGCGGCAGAGACAGCGCTGCCGGTGGGGAGGCGCTGGCAGGTCCAAAACAGCTCTGATCGCTGATTGGCTTCGCTCAATGGCGGCAGGAGCGCGCCTGGGCCCTGGTGGCTCACCGTTAATTGCCGTCTCCTCGAGCCCGCCTGTGTAGGCGCCTCAGCAGGGTGTGTTCGCACTTTAAGTAACCTGCGATAATCTCAGAGTGGCGATGGAGCTGTAGTGGCTGCAAATGTTTGAGTTTTGCGTGGCACAGCAGGCTGTCCAAGGCAGAGGAAGGGTTCTACCTGTCGATCGTGCTCTTCCGAGGACTCTGTCGAGTTTGACGTCACAATTGTGCATTGAGGCGAGACCCCTGCCGACCTAAAGGAAGGCCCGACTGCCATCTTCAGTGACTGCACTGCCAGACCACAGCCGCGTGCCCCCAGCACTTGGAAAGAAACCTCCAGGTGTGTCTGCACCGCTTTGAGCCATCCCGGGTGGTCCCGGTTGCTCCCAGCTGCCGGCCCTCCTGGTCTTCCCGCTGCGCCGCCGCTGGCCCTTGCTGCGGCTGCTCTCCTCTGAACTGTTGCCACTCTGTCATGCCCTCTCCTGCTCCCTGACTGCCAAAACAGCAGGATGCCCGAGCTGCCAGAGGTGGAGAACGCGCGGCAGCTGGTGGCAAAGCATGCGGAGGGCAAGCGCATCAAGAAGGCAACGGTGGCGGACGACGAGAGTGAGCACCCTGCCCCCTGCACCTGCGACCACCGCAAGCTCTGCTCGCATGTTCACATAGAGTGCGGCTATCGAGCCACAAGTACATCCGGGGAACCAATCACCTTTACTGTGGAGGTCGATGCAGTGTCCTGCCCTTGGCTGCCGTCAGCGAGCGGGGATGCGCACTCCTCCCTTTGCCCTGACGTGCGACCCCCGCTCCCAGCCAACTGTGCCCCCCACCAATCCCATGCCCCCTTGCTGCAGAGGTTATCAACGACATTTTGCCGCAGCAGCTGCAGCAGGCGCTGGCGGGGCGCACGCTGGTGGCGGCCAAGCGAAGAGGGAAGCAGATGTGGTGAGGGGGCCGGCCAAACACGATGTGCACCGCCGCACGGCCACCGCCGCATAGTCCTGCCTTGCGTTGTGTATTCTCAATGCTGCTTGCACCATCGATGGGGCCATTGTCGCGAGCCTGGGTCTCAGCCGCAGCGCGCCGTCCTCCCCGCAGGTGGGAGATGGATGAAGGGCCGGCCCTGCTGGTGCACTTTGGCATGACAGGTGAGCGGGAGCCAACAGCCGCGTTACTGGTGGTGGGGGCTGGGCGTGCTGACGCAGGGGCCTGGCTGGGATCCAGAGGCCCGCTGTGAGCTCGCCCGGTGGCGGCGGGATGCACGCATCTGCCGCCGACCATGCCTGCCCCGCCCCCCAGCCGCCCGGTCAGCTTGTGAGCAGCAGCCCGCACCCGTGCACCCGCAGGCGGCCTGTGCATCAAGGGCGTCGGCGCAGCGCACTACAAGTCCTTCACCATCGACGACTCCGCCTGGCCGCCCAAGTGAGGTAGCAGCGGCGGCAGAAGGGGGTCCCCAGGGCACGGGAAGGCGACGGCGCATGCGCCCAGCCTGCCTACCCCTCACACGTAGGCGCCGCCACGGCTCCTGCCCCCCATCCCGACCTTCCGCCCCACCCTTCCCTGCCCTGCCCGCCTCTCCCAGGTACTGCAAGATTGAGCTGGAGTTCGAGGATGGCAGCCAGCTGGCCTTCTGCGACCCACGCCGCTTTGCCAAGGTGGGGGGGTCAGAGCCGCGGGGCACAGCAGCGGGAGCCACAGTGGTTTGGCTGCTCGCACGATTCTGCGAACCGCTTGGGCTGGCGCTTGGGGGCGGCATCTTGCAGGTCCGGGCTGCGTGCGCCACGCTGTGCCGTGCTGCGCCACGTTTGGCCATGCTGTGCCACGCTGCGCCACGCTGCGCCACGCTGCGCCTCCGCAGGTCCGCTTCCTGGAGTCGCCCGAGGCGCGGCCGCCCATCAGCGAGCTGGGGTGCGCGGGGCCGCGACGTGACCCTGGGGTCTGCCGCATGCCGCGCGGCGCGCCCGCTGCCCGAGCTTCCCGTGCTGCCCGCGTGCAGGCGCGGCCTGGCCCCGACTCCGCCTGTGCTGGCGCCGGTCCTGCCTGCCCCTGACTCGGCCCCCCCTGCTGTCCCACCCCGTGCGCCAGGTGGGACCCCATCCTGGACTGGCCGCCCCTGGAGGCGTTTGCTGCCAGGCTGGGCGCCCAGCGCCGGGCCATCAAGGCAGTGCTGCTGGACCAGGCAAGGATGGAGGGTGGGGTGGGCGCGGGAGTGGGGCGGCAGGCGTCTGGGGCATGCCCAGGGCCATGCCTGAGGAGGCATGCTTGCCCGGCATTGAG
>KQ482041.1:1497542-1547123 GCA_001430745.1 Auxenochlorella pyrenoidosa
CCCAACTTGCACCCGTGGCCCCCCGCCAAAACCTGAAACCCAAGATCCCTACTAGCGGCTGATCGCTCCTTGTCAGCCTCCCACCTTCAGCTTTCCTCAGCACACCTGTCCCCTCATGCTGCTGCGCCTGTTGTGCATGTGGCTGTGCGAGCCCGCCCGCCTCCCAATGTGCTCCCCCTGTCTGCTCCTTGCTCCACGAATTCTTTTCCACGTATCCCACTACCCGAAACCTTTCTCTGCCTTGCTAGGCAGCAGCCTCACACCAGTGGCTGGAGCTGGTTTTGAACGTTTTCAAGGTGCTGGGCCTTTGCGTCCCAGCATCCTTTGCCCCCGCTCCCCGCCGCTGCCCCCTTTTCAACACATGCTGCCAAACTCCGCTCCACCCTTGCAACCTGCTGAGCGTTGTCGCCCCTTGAGAACGCGATGCCTAGCACAGAAGAGCCGTCTATGTAAACACCGCCTCGCACATCACCCATCAAACTGGAATGACAGAAGACAGGATCATTCTTTGACATCAGAGCGGTGCAGAGCTACCTGCGCATGTGGATGCAAACTCCTCCTGCACGCGACCATGCATTGCATCGTGCCTGTGACCATATCCGAACTTTCTTGCTGTTCATGTCAATGTTACAGGTGCACTGACTGTAAGGCCATCAAATGCAGCAAAACCATGTGCTATGGAGGCAGGCAAGGGGTTGAGAAGTCAAGGGCTGGGGAGGACAATGCAAGTGCGCCCAAAATGCAGGCAGGGCGTGTGGGCCAGTCAGCCAGAAGGCCGAAAGCCAGGCCGCCGCTCAGAGGCCAGGATTGATGAACCTACGTGCCGCCAGGAGAGCCGCTGCGCCGGCGGTGCCGACCACCGCCGCCGCCGCCGCCTGGCGCGGGCCACGCACCGAGCGGTAGAGCGCGCCAGTGGCGGCGCCTGCTGCCAGGGTGTTGGCCTCATCCGGCACCTGCAGGGCAGGAGCAGGGGGGGGGGGAGGCGAGGGATGCGCTGGGTTGGTCGCGGGGGGAGGGCGGGCAGCGCAGCCAACCCAGCCCGCGGCGCTGCGATGGCAACCGCAGCAGCAGTGCATGCGCAGACTGGCCGACAGGAGTGTCAAGAGCTCGGTAGCTGGCCCATGCGGTCAGTCAATTAAGGCTTGCCTGGCCGTTGGTCATGTACCCAGAGAAGCTCTCAAAGGAGGCAAACAGCAGGCCCAGCACACCCAGCGCGTTGCCTGCGGACATGGCGGGGGGCGTACGGGTTGAAGACAGCGGCAGTGCAGGTGGGCCAAGGGGTGGTGTGTGCTGGCATGAGGGCAGGATGCCATCTGCAGCTGGCGGGAGCATGTTCAGGCTGTGCCCGCTGTGCTCCTGCACAGCAAGGCGCTCCTGCACAGCAAGCAGCCCCTTCCCCGCATGCGCAGCCCCCTCCTGCTGCCTCTCCCCCTTCCCACCTGCTCCGCGCCCCATCTTGCCGCTGGTGTTGAGCAGCTGGTTGAGTCGCAGCCGCTGGCTGGACTCCACACCCGCCAGCGCCACGGGCGTCGACAGCGCCTGCACAGCGCCGCGGCCGCCGCCCAGCAGCGCGCCTGCAACAGCGGGGGCGGGTGCACGGGTGCAGGGGTCGGACGCTCCTCCACATGGGCAGCTGTAGGCTGGCGACGAGGCCTGCCAACGTTGCTGACAGCCTTTCATGTGGCTCCAGGACAAAGCCTCTGCCATGGGCTGCACCGCCTGCACCCTGCCCACCTCGGGGCACCCTGGTCGCGAGGCGAGCAAACAGCTCTGCTGTGCGGCACCACCACGCACACGCGCGCAGCACCTAGCACCAGCCGGGCGCGCACCTGCCAGGTAGCCCATCCCCGTGTAGTACGTCAGGTTCTCGCTCCAGCTGCGCCGGTGCACCAGCGCCTCCTCGCTGAACAGGAACTCGGGCTGCTTGGAGATGCGGAAGGAGCCGCGCGCGTCCCGCCGGTCGAGCGCCGAGCCCAGCCCTGCCGGTCACGTGGTGCGGGGCGCAGGCAACGCGGGGTGCTGAGCCGGGGAGATGGCCTAGCGATCCCTTGGTGTTTATGGAAAGATCGCTATGGAGCAAGTATAGGAGTAACTTCCAGCAAACGCCTTGCGCATCGGCAGGCAGCACATTGAGCGGCAGCAGACGGCGGCTGCCAAACGCTTGCTCCTGAGGCTGCCCTGGCGGCTCCCGCGACAATCCCGCGGATCAGAAAGCTCAGTAGAGGCCACAAAGAAAGGGTTTTGACGCGCTAGAGTTCAGGGGAGGGCACATGCTTGGAACAGCGGTCCCACCTTCATAGGGGTTGTAGAGCTGCTCGCTGGGCGCCACCCCAAAGGTCTGCGTGAACTGCTGCTGCCGGGAGGAGGGTCCAGGACTCGCCGCAGGCACAGGGGCCTCTGTAAGGTCGAGAGAGGGACTCACTGCTGCCGCTGCTTCTGCAGAGCTCATATCGGCTGCTGCATCCTCCCGCTTGCCCCTGAGACGGTCGAAGATGCCCATTGTGCGGAGTGAGGGGGGTGTGGGTGTAAGGGTGCTGCAACGAGAGAAACTGGCGTTGCTTGTCTAAGGCGCAGCAGCCAATGGTGGGTGAGAAAGCGGCATACAGTGCTAGCGCGCCTTGCTGCGCCAATTGGTTGGGTTGCCACCATGCCGTGGCACGCTGGGCCGCAGCCGCCGCCGGAGGGGCCTGCCTAGCAAATGCAGCAGTGTTCATTTTTCAAGCTGACACTGTGGTTATCACTGTTTGTGCATAATTTGAAGATTGCTAGGTTCCCTTCTTGCTGTCGTTCTGTGGCTGGCAAGTGCTACATGCGTGTGGGCTGGTGCCACACACAGGATGGACACAAAAATTTGGTGCCGCAAGCCACTGTGGCAGGCGAGCATCAGAGGAAAAATAAGGGAGTTGGAGGTGAGCAGCTGTGGCATCGTTCTTTGACACGCAACAGCACGAGGCAGTGCAGGGGGGCGCCCGACAAAGCGTAGGAGCAAGGGCGGGGGCAGCGGCCCTGGCGTGCAGAGCGGGGGGCACAGGGCCTACGCGGTGCCTGGGGGCTGCAGGCGCCAGGCCGTCACAACAGTGCTTGGAGAATATCAAGGCCTAGGGAAGGGCATGCGGGCATGCGAAATACAAGTTGAGGGCAGTACGAGGGGGGGCAGGGTGGCCAAGGTGGGGCGCTCAGGGACCTCGTGCCGTGTTGGGGCAAGGGTGGGCTAAGGCGGCGGGTTGCCGCTTGCAGGCTTCATGTGGTGAGAGGCGGTGCTGGGAGGGAGCAAAGGCATTTCTGTGCGCCTACGCGACGCTGCTCGGCATGGGAGGCGCAGGCAGGAGGGCACCCGGGGTTGATGTTCGAGCCAGAGGCGCAGGGATAAAATCGCCGCAGGGGCGGCGCCAAGCGGGGGAAGACGCCCCTCAAAACGGGCTCGGCAGCAGGCAACGCATGCCTCGGAGTCACTGCGTCATACCAACGTGCAGGGCTGGGCCGGCTGCCTTGGGGAGGGGGCAGAGGCATGCCCCGCCCGCGGCGGCGGGGCTGCCTGCGCCTGTGCCTCACGCGGCGCGCTCCCGGGCGTCCACGTACACGTGGCTGTCGTCGTCGTCTAGCGAGAACATCTCTCCAGACCGCATGGTGATGCCGGCATCCTGGGGCGCTGCGGTGGCGCCGCCGCCGGCCTGTGCTGCTGCCTCCTCTGCCCTCGCCGCCGCGCCGCTGAGCCTGCGGCGTGGGCAACCCGGGCGCGTTGGAGGCCCCAGCAGACCGTGCCGGCGCTTGCATGGAAGCGTGGCAGCCTGGGAGCGCGATACCTCTGCAACGGACGCGTGCCACGCCCCTGGCAAGGCCATCCTGCACCGCCTCTTGCCCGCCGCCAGCTTGCGCGCCCCCGCTGCGTCACTCACCCCAGCGAGTTGCGCCAGCGGCGGTATCGCACCGCCAGCTTGTCGTACGACACCGGGTGGCGCCAGGTGTCGCCGCCGCGCAGCAACCGGTCCTGCTGGCCCACCACCAGCACCAGATCCTCGCCCAGCACCTGCAGGGGACGGGCGCGCAATCATTGCATGAGCGCAGCCGCGGGGCAGGGCCGGCAAGCGCAACCTGCATGGGCAGCAGCACAAGGGCAGCTGGCGCCGCAGGTGCCCCAGCCGTCCCCAGCCGCACCTGCGCGGCGATGTAGCGCCAGAAGCTCTGCACCCCGGGGATCCACTCGGTCCAGCCCAAGAAGTCGGTGGCCATGCGGTAGAGCAGGCGCGTGTGCCCCGCCCGCGCCGGCAGGCACACGTGCAGCTGGTGCAGGTGCTTCTGGCACTCCTGGGGGGTGGCGCCCTGCGGGGCGGGCCGAGGCGGAGGAGGGGTGCGGGAGGCTTCGCGTCCCCTGGAAAACAAATGCCTGGCAGCGTGGCTGGCGGGCAGGCGGCACGCCGGCAGGGTGATGGCGGCACACCCGGCGCGAATGCCTGTGCTGTCAGCGCAGGTTTGAGGGGCTAGGCTGGCGCAGCGGGGGCAGGGCAGGGCGCCCGACGCGCACTCACCGTAGCCGCCTTGCCCGGGCGCGCCATGCCGATGTGCGAGAGCGTCATGCAGGGCGGGTTGAACGACATCTCGATGGGGTAGGGGTCCCAGTTGCCGCCCAGCAGGCGGCTGGCGTGGAACTTGACGGCATCGGGCACCTGGGCCGGGAGGGGTGGGGTGGGGTGTTTTGAGGGGAAATGAGGGCGGCGTCGGGGGGGCGGTCACCGAGGACAGGCACAGACGTGGGCTGTGGATGGTGGGCCCGCTACCCAGCTGACGACGCTGGCAGGCAGCGGGGCAGGGGGCGCGCACAGGGGGAGCAGGCAGGCCTGATGAGCGGGACGTTGCTCCGCCTTCCGCCTGGCCCGCCACTGCTGAGGCGCCGGCCCTGCCTGCCCGCCACCCACCGGCCAGCCGCGCGCAAAGGTGGAGGTGTGGGTGAAGGGGGCGTGGGCGAGGTCCAGCAGGTTCTCCACCAGCAGGCCATGCTCCACAGGCACCTCCACCTCAATCTCTGCGTGCCACAGGGGGGTTGGGATTGGGGCCAGCACGTCGGCCTCTGGCAAGGTGCGGGCAAAGAGGAAGGGTATGGAAGGTCCCACGGCTGTGGCGCACTGCTGGCAATGCCCCGGAAAACAGAGCAGGGAGCCCAAAGCCCGGACTGACCCGCGTGGATGCGGTAGCCGGGGGGCGGCCGTGTGAAGGTGGGCAGCGGCAGCGTCGGCTCCTCCCAGCCGGGCCACACCCACACAAATCCGTCGTGCTCCGCGCACGGCAGCGCGCTCACTGCGGCGGGGGCGCGGGCGCAGGGGCGCGGTGGGCTGGTGTGGCGGCGGGGAAGCGGGCTGGCACTGCCAGCTGTGTGACCAGCACAAAACAGAGGCGCCGTGGCAACCAGGCGGCGAGGACAGGGGCTGTAGCGGTGCAGGCAGAGGTCCCAGGAGCTCTGGGGCTACGCCGGCTCCGTAGCCCCGCCACACAGCTCGCACCTGCCACGCCGCGGCACAGCACGGTGGAGGGCATCTTCACACACTCCCCCTTGGTGTCGAACCGCCAGCCTGCGACAGAGATTACACGGGCGGGCGGAGAGCGGGCGAAGGTTAGCCGGGCAGGGGCAACAGGGGGCGGATGGAGGAGGAAGCCACAGGCAGCAAGGAGCAGACGTTGGAAACGGCCATTTGAACCAGGCGCTCCTGCATGCCTGCCCACCACCCGTGCCTGCGCACCGCTGCCCCACCTGCCGGCCCCGCGCGCCTCACCATGGTAGGGGCAGACCGCGGTGCCGTCGACCACCTTGCCGATGGACAGGGGGCAGGCGCGGTGGGCGCACTCGTCGAGGATGCAGCCGGGCCGGCCGTCGGCGCCGCGGAACAGCACCCAGGCCTGGCCAAACAGCTCAAAGGGGATCATGTCATCCTGCGGGGGGGGGCCATATGCACAGGGCTGGGAGGGCAGCATGAGACAGAGCACGTGTTGTGTTGCCAAGCAGGCCGACGCCCGCGCGCGCTGGCAGCGCTCTGTGCACTCCAAACTGCGGCTTGTCAGATTTCTCAGCGCGCCTCGCCATACCCAGCACACCACCGCAGCGCAGCGGCTCCCATCCTCCATGCAACGGACAGGGCAGCGAGAGCAAAGAGAGTTCGGCGCGGCTCACCTTGCCGAGCTTGGAGACGAAGGCCACTGCAAACCAGTGGTTCTTCAGTCCCTCCTCAATTTCCAGGCTGCTGTGCAGCCCCCGCCGCCGCTGCTGGTCTGGGCTCTGCAGCGACGCTGCAGGGCCGGCGCCACCGCAGGCGCTCCGCGCCGGCACCGAGTGCCCGGGCGCCGCGGGGTGCGCGGTCGATGCAAGCTTGCGCGAACGCTGCGGCAGCGACGGCGCGTCGACTGTCGACCCTGCTGCAGGGGCAGCAGTGGCGCCGCTGGCGGGGGCTGCAGGGGCAGCATCCGCCGGCGCTGTCGGCGCCTCTGCCGCGCGCGCGCGTGTCACGGCGTCCCCCAGCCGCGCGCTCTCCTCCTTGAGCTCGCTGATGCGCCGCAGGTTCTGCTCCACGCGGGCCTGGGTGAGGTGCAGCCGCTGGTGCGCATCGGCCACCTCGGACTGCAGCTCCACCAGCTGCCGCTTGAGCGCTGCGGCGGGTGGCAAGACGTGGCTGTCAGGTGAGCACAGCTGTGCCTGACAGCTTCCATGTTGATTTGGAGCGGCCGCGGTGCTGCGTGTGCAGCCTGTTGCAAGGCACGGGCTGGCTCGCTGAATTTGCACCAAACCGCCCTGCCGCGCGGCCGCGGCGTGGCGCAGCGCGGGCACCCCGCCCTACCCACCCGACACCGAGTGCCGCTCGCGGCTCTCCTCGGACAGCAGCTCCTCCACGCGGGCGTTGGCCTCCTCTATGGCGCCCAGCGTGCACAGCGCGTCGGCCCGCGTCACATGCTGGTACACCAGCTCCCAGTTGCGCCGCCGCAGCTTCATGTGCTCCAGCCGCTGCCTGCAAAGGGGGAGCGGGGTCCATGGGCGGGCCGTTGTGGCAACGCCGGGGCGCCACACCAGCGCCGGTGCAGGCCCGGCCCGCGTGCCCGCCCCGCACGGCCGATCCCACCCTCGGGCCTGCAGCCTAGGATCTCTCCCTGGATGCGGCTGCGCCCATGTGCGGGTGCCCCAGCCACACAGCGGCCACGGGGCGCACCTGATGGCCGCCGCGTCGGCGCCGTCCCTGCCGGCCAGGCGCTCGTTGAGGACGGCCAGGTCGGCAAGCTGGTCGCGCGCGCGGTCCTGCGAGGTGCGCACCCGCACCCGCGGCACGCTGTCCACCAGGTCTGCCAGGAAGTAGCCCTGCCCAAAGTGCTTGCCGTAGCTGCAGGGAGGAGGCAGGGGCGACGCTGTGATGACCGCCTTGGTGCGGGAGCAGGCGGGGCCCTGGTCAATAGCTGGCAGCGGCGGCAGCGGCCCCTGAGAGGGTGCAATAGCTGGCAGCTGCGGCGGCGGCCCGCTGAGTGGGCGCACAGCGAGGACGAGTGGGATGCATCAACCCAAGCCGGCGCTGCCGTGCTGGGGCAGCGCTGGCTGATCGCGCAGCTCACCGTCGAAACTTGGCCTCTGGATCCTTGGCAAGCTCCCGTGGTGGGGGCTCATGGCGGCCCCACGAGTTGAGCACTCGAGGCGGCGCCACCGATCGCCGCTGCTGCTGCCGCCGCGCCCCGCCAAGGCCACGGACGGGGGCCAGGCCGTGGGAGCACGTCAGTGGGGCGCTGGGCGCCAGGACCGGCAGGCCCTGGAGCCCTGCCATAGCGGGTGCCGAGAAGGGGGTGCCGGAGGTGCAGCCCAAGAGGGTTTGTGGCGGCCTGGTAGCGCTCAAAGGGGATTGAATGGATGCTAGGATCGCGAGGCTACCCCTGCAAGCGGGTCACGCTGCGTGCTGCCCGCCTGCAGACGTGCCCACTTCCAGCTGAGGCGCCGAGATTTCCTGTGTACAGCAGGTGGCTCAGGCGGTGTTTCTGTCCTCTAAATGGATTCCCCAAGCAATCAGTAGCGCCCCCAGCTCAGGGACGGGCTCTTTGCCACAGCAAGAGTTTCGCGCCTTGCCAGGTGCAGCTGCTGGGATGGCGCGATTGATGCCATAGATCACCATTATCACGCTACACATGATTTGGGTGCTGTAGAGCGCTGCAACACACAACAGGATCATGTTGTGGCTCATATCGGGCTTTGCCAGCCTCGCCGGCTTCCTATTTGGTGAGTTCGAATGTGACAAAGCTGTTGACAGCATGCAAGGCTGCACAGACGCACCGCGGTTGGTTGCTGCCGCCGCCGCTCTGCTGCCGCCACCCGCCGCCGCACACGCGGCCCTTTCCGCGTGCTCACACAGTCCTACATTGTCTGTGCAGGTTACGATCTTGGCCTCATAGTAAGCGCTGGAGGTGCATGGCATGGTTTTGGGCCTGCCCACATGCCTGGCAGGCTGCGTTGCTGGCACACTGCGTCGCTGCATGGTGCCGTGTGGTGCGGTATCCAAGACGTGCGGGCTGCTCCCCCTGTTCAGGGCGGCGCGCTGCTGAACATCCGGGATGCTTTTGACATTGGCGAGTGGACAGCGGAGCTGATTGTGGGTGCCGCCAAGTTCGGGGCTTTCTTCGGCACCTTTCTGGTGGGTGGCGTGCCGCCGCTGTGCCGCCCCGCGCCGCCTCTTGCAACCAACGCCGCTGCTTGCAGTCGGCTGCTGCGTGCAGTCAGCTGCACCCTTCCTCGGCCGATGCGTAGGGCCCCCACCAGGCTGCACCCTGCGCTCTCAACCCCTCACCCATGCCCACCTGGTGCGCATCCCGCCGCAGGGCGGCGCGCTGATGCTGCACTATGGGCGGCGTAAGGCCATCGCCATCGACTCGGCATTCTTCATCGTGGGCCCACTCATCATGGCGGCCTCGGCGGGCGTGGCGTGAGTCCTCGCGCCATGCTGGACCGGCCGGTGCTGCACCCGGCTGGCATTCGTGGCGGCCCTTGATCCGTTGCAGCCTGCGCCAGAGCAGAACAGCTGGGCCGGAAAGCATTTCCAGGCATCGTGAGGCCTGCCCTGACACACCCGGATGCTCTGCCGCAGCCCTGCCTATCCAGCCCTCCTGCCCCGCAGCCGCCCTGCTTCACGGCCCCCCCTGGGCCCCCGTCCTGCAGGGGCCTGGTGGTGGGCCGAGTGGTGGTGGGTGTGGGCATCGGCATCTCTGCATCGGTTGTGCCTGCCTACCTGGGCGAGGTGGCGCCTGCCAGGGGTGAGGGGGGGCGCCGGCTCGGGCTCACACTGGTGCATCACGTGCAGGGGCAGAAGGGGAATGCTGCACCTCAGCTTTGGAGCAAGCTAGCGGCAGCAGCTGCGGCAGCGACGCTGGCAGCGCAGGTTGGCTTCCCTCCTGTGCCAAGTGACACCTTGCACGCGCCCCCGGCCTGCCCGGCCCCCCTGCCCCTGCCCCGCCGCAGTCCGTGGGCGTGTGGTGGAGTCTTTTGAGCTGCTGCTGTGCGCCGGCATGCTGGCGGCGGCGCTCGCAGACGCCGCTTTCCAGCCGCTGCCCGGCAACTGGCGCTGGATGGTTGGGGCGCCGGTGGTGCCAGCCCTGCTGCTGTCACGTGAGCGGGGCAGGCCAGCGGCTGGCTGGGCCCCTGGAGGGTGCTAGATTTTGCTAACACGCGTAGTAGGGCAGTTGCAGTTCAAGCACGCCTCACATTTTGGCGGGACTGCAAGCGCGAGCTGCGGCATGCAGTTTGCCAGCGCTGCCTGCCTGCCGTGCACCCTGACGCGTGGCCTGAGCTTGCCACCCGGCTGCCACGCCCCTGCCCGCCCCGCAGTGTCGCTGTGGCTGCTGCCCGAGTCGCCGCGCTGGCTGGTGATCCGGGGCCGGCTGGACGAAGCGCTGGCTGTCATCCACCGCATGTACACGCACAAGATCCTGCCGGCAGGTGGGCCGCCGCGCCGCGCCGCGCATGCTGTCCTGCTGCGCGATGACAGCCCCCAAGCTGCTGCTCTTCCCTGGGTGGGGCGTGCCGCCCCTGGCTGGTCTGCATGATAGCACAAACTGATTTCATGCTTGGCAGCCTGGCGGGGCCTGCTGCATCCCTGCACGCCCATGTAATCCATTCAAGCCTGCCGCCGGCCGTGGCCCCTGCAGGCATGCAGCACAGCACGGCCGAGGTGGAGGAGGAGCTGATGCAGCTGTGGAGCTCAGTGGAAAAGGACCGCGAGGCGGCCGAGGCGCAGCGCGCGCGGCACGCCGAGCGCCTGCGCCGCCGCCAGGAGCTGCGCGAGACCAAGGTGGCGCCGCTGAGCGGCGGCGGCGGGGCGGCGGGCGCCGCCGGGGGGGCTGGCTACGATGCGCGCTGGCAGAGGCTCGACCCGATGGATGACGATGATGACGAGGGGCTAGCCGATGGTGCGGAAGCCCGGCAGGCACACCCTGCAGGGGCGGCAGGAGCAGCCGCAGCGGCAGGCGGGGAGCGGCAGCAGGAGGCGGATGACCCGCACACTGGCTTGCTGCCTGGCGGTGCAGCCAGGAGCACCGACGGCCCGGTGCAGGGCGAGCCAGGCCATGGCCTCGAGGAGCTGCCGCTGCACGACGAGGGGCCCACAGCCGGGCAGCAGGGTGCAGCAGCCGGGCCGCACGATGTGGAGGCCGGCGGCGGGCGGCAAGCACCAGGAACACCACCCACACATCAGCAGCAGCAGCAGCCATGGCGGGGCCAGCAGCAGGCGGAGGATGGGGAGGACAAGGCGTCGCCCGAGGCGTCTCCGTCCGCAAGCAGCGCGGGCGGCGGCCAGTGGCAGCCGGCCGGCGGGCAGCACCAGCCGGTGACTGCCCGCCACGGCGCGGGGCGGGACGGCTTCTGGCGCACCTTCCGCGACATGATGGGCGACATCCGCATCGTGGCCTGCGGCCCGGAGAGGCGTGCGCTGCTGGTGGGTGGGCGGGGCGCCGCCGGGCCGCGGGTGTTCACAACCGGGCTGTGCGCGCCGCGCCGCGCTGTTCTGCCAGCGGCGGGGGCAGCCGCCCACGCCCCGCCCTGCTTTCCACCAGGCCCTGATTTGGGCACCCTAAGGTTGACTGATCTGCATGCCGGCCCCAGGCATGGGGAGGCCTTGTCCTGGCACGCTTGCAGGCAGGCCCTTCTTGGGCAGCCAGCCATGCCCTGCTGTGATGCCGTAACGCCGTAACGCGCATGCGACCACGACCCTGCATCCCGCCGTGGCGCCCCCCTGCAACCTGCCACACCCTGCGCCCCCCTCCAGATGTCGCTCTGGCTGGCCTTCTTCAACCAAGCCTTTGCCTCCACATCCATCATCAACTATGCGCCCCAGGCAAGGAGGCAGCGCGACCCAAGGCCTGGCCGTGGAAGGGCAAGGCACAGGCGTGCCTCAGGCTGGCGGTCGGCTGGCATGGCGTTGTGAGCAGGCGCATGCACTGGGGTGCCGTTCTGCACTCTCCATGCAGCAGGACAGCAGCAGGGCCTGCTGGACGCCGGCCTGCTGCTTGCTCTTGCTCCCCTGACAGCGCGGGCAGCCCCCGGTTGGTGCTGGCAGGTGCTGGAGCGGGCAGGCGTGGAGAGCCACTCTGCGGCCTCGCTGCTCACATCCACTGTGGGCGGCAGCAAGGTGGGCGGGGGCGCCATTCTAAAGCCAGAGGCCCGCTGCGCTGCCGCATGTGGCACTACCCCGCCCCTATTGGGCTTGCAATCGTGTCCAGAGCCCTGCATTGCGCCGCCGCCGCCTTGTATGCAAGCCTTGCCCCCTAACCCCTACCCCACCTCCCCCGGGCAGATGCTGGGCGTGCTGCTGTCCTTCTTCCTGGTCGACTCGCTGGGCCGCCGCCCGCTGCTGCTGTGGGGCAGCCTGGGCTGCGCCGCGTCGCTGGCGGCCCTGGCGGTGGCAGACTGGCTGGCGCTGCGCGCCTTCCTGGTGGCGGGCATGTGCGCCTTCATCTTTGCCTTCAGGTGCGCCCAGGGCGGCACTGCCTGGCTGCCTGCGGGGCCGCTGGCGTGCACCGGTGGGCTGTACAAACAGGGCGCCCTCATGCACTCAGCATGCCTGCTCACGTAGTGCGGCGACAGCTGGTACCCCAATCGCTGTCTTCAAGCGATCCTGTCACCCGCCCCCCACCCCACCCCACCCCCACCCTCCCCGCAGCATCTCGTGGGCGGGCGTGTTCTGGGTGCTGCTGTCCGAGCTGTTCAGCATGAGCGCCAAGTCGCCCGCCACCTCGGCCGCCACCGCCACCCTCTTCCTGACAGGCGAGCCCGCCTGCCGTGCCCGCCTGCGCCTGGGAGCCTCCCCCACCGTGCTATCGCTCGCACAGCCGCCACAGCGTGGCGCTGCAGCAGCGCGGTGACAGCATGCCTTCTGCGGCGCTTGACACATCCGGTGCCTGTGGTGGTGGCCCGCAGCGCCAACGCCCCACCGTCATGCCCCTACTCTCCCCGCAGGCGCCGTGGCCGACACGCTCTTCCTCACCCTGCACAGCCTGCTGGGCGCGTTTGTGTTTGTGCTGTTTGCGCTGCTGGCGGCCGCAGCCGGCCTCTACGTGGCGGCTGTGGTGCCAGAGACCAAGGGCCGGCGCCTCGAGTCGATGACAGTGGAGCCAGCAGGGCGCGCCGTGCTGGCTGGCGGCGCCGGCGCACCAGCAGCACGGCAGGCGGGCAGCGGCAGCGGGAGCGTCCCCTGGTGGCGTCGATGGCGGCGCGCCAGGGAGGAGCGGCTGCTGCCCGGCGGCGCTGCACGCAGCGACGAGCCGGCAGCGTCTGTGGAGCTGGCACCCCACGCGCCGTGACGTGCCTCTCTCAAAATGCCTTTTACCCTTTGTCCACCATTTCATTCCCTGTCCCTCTCAGCTCGGCCTCTCAGCGCACCTCTTTCTTCTGCTCTGCTTCCTGTCCCGACATGTACCATGTATAACGAGACTGCCAACGACAACTGGAGACAGGCAAGTGTGGCATCAACCCCAGCTCAGCACAGGCACGCAAGGGGCGGACCGCAGGTGGTTGGGTGAATACAGCTGCATGCGCGCTGCTGGGCAGCGCTCAAGTGCTGGCGTGGCGCCCCTCAGTCGCCCAGGCCCACCACCAGCCCCTCGTCATCCAGGCGCAGCACCAGCAGGGGCTGGCCCAGCGGCGCGCCCTCGCCAAACTGCCGCGCAAACGCCTCGGTGCCCGGGTAGAACGTGCCAGCGTCGGCTGCTGATGCCGCCTCCCAGTCCTCCACCTGCAAGGGATGGGTGCAGGCATGCAGGATGACAGGTGGCAGGCACCGAGCAAGGTGTTGACCAAGGGTACGCACATGTCCAGCTTGTGCCACCCCCCTTCTACAGCCCCCTCGCAGACAGCCCACTTTCTCAGCGGCCGCGCAGGCGGGCTGCCATAAATTCTCACCTGGATGGTGGCTGTGCCCGCTGTGGCGTTCAGCGCCAGCCCCTTGACCTCCAGGGATATGCCCCACCGCTGGGCGCTGCCAGCGGGCGTAAAGCTCAGCTGCGCCTGCGCCTCTGAGAAGGCCTTGGGGTGGGCGGCCAGCAGCGAGGCCAGGGCATCCTCGGTCACTTGCGGGGCGTGCTCCTCCCTGCCCAGGCAGACGAGGGTGGCTGGGTCGTGCACCGAGCGCAGCATGAGGCTGCCTGGCCCCGCCGCCGCAGAGGCGGCGGTGAGCAGCAGCGTGCACCCGCTCTCCTCCCAGCGGTCGTGGTGGGCAAGGAAGAGCAGGAAGAAGACGAGGGCCAGGATGCCGCACACGAGCGAGAAGATCACAGAGCAGACGGGCACCTGCGCGACGCGGGGGGCAGGGGCGGGCTGTGACGAGGAGGTAGGGCAGGGGGAGGCACCAGGCAGCAGTACCAGCGCATGCAACAGCAGGTTGCGTGAAGCCGCGTGCTGGCTGCACAAGGATGGCGCAGTCTCTGTTACTCTAGCCACCCGGCTGCAAGCGCACCTGAACCGGCGCTGTGATCAGGTCCAGAGGCGACTTGCGCGCCGGCGCACCCACCCCCTCAGCATCCACCTCTGCCGCTGCCTGCCACTGGTCGTTGCCTGCGGCCAGCAGGCCGACAGCTCCGGTGGACACTGGCGGCGATTCGGGCTGTTGGGGCATTGGCTGCAGCGCAGGTGTGCTGGCGCCCTTGCCGCTGGCCGCAACGAGGGAGAAGGAGGCAGGCCGGGACCCAGGACGAGAGCTGTGCTTGCCCTGCTGCTGCTGCTGCTGCTGCTGCTGCTGCTGTGGCAGCGGTTGCTGCAGTGGCAGATAATCGATGAACTGCGGGCTAGTGGTGATGAGGAAGCACGGGTCAGCGCCGGCGCAGGCGCCGCCAACGCCAGATGCTGCTCCGGGCAGTGCGACCCGCTGCTGACGGGACGACGGGCTTATCTGTTCGGCGCTGGGTTCCGTCGGACCTTCAGCTCGCTGCAAGCGGGAGCAGGGCAGGTTTGGAGAAAGTGGTAACGCACAGCGGGAGCCTCGGGCATCGGACGCGCTTTTTGGCCTCTCTCCCTCGTCGCACCCCACCTGTCTGCCGGCTGGGCCGAGCTCCACGTCGTCGAAACCATCACTGAGCGGCTCCTCCCCGCCTGCTAGGGGCTCCCGTTCCTGGTCCATGGCCGCTGGTGAACACACACACGGGTTTCTTGCACAGAAAACAGACGAGGCCACGCTAATGCTGCCAACAGAGTGAGACCACGCTCAGCACCCGCAGCGGGCATGCTCCGGTCACTCAGCAGGATGGCTTGCTGCATTGCTGCACGCTGCTGCTGAGTATGGCGTACTACACCAACTTGTCATGCCACGAAGACACATGCATGAGGTAGGACTGGGTGTTACAACCGCTCAGCAAGCATCAAGCTTCTGCAGGCGGCGCTGCCTCGGCCGCATGTTGGTGCGGCCGGTAGATCAGTCGGAGCGGGAGAAATCAGTGCAACAAAGTAAAGCAGTGTGATTGGTATTGTGAGCTGTGCGCTCACGGCATGCCAGTCGCTCAAGAGCAAGGCTGCTTGCAGAAGCTGGTGGGGAGGCCGCAACTGGCTGGTGGCAGCTGGCGACACCTCAGTTGTTGCCCCACATGGCGCGCTCCGGGCGGCCTGCCACCTTGTCGACGTGGTTGAACTCGCCAACGCTGCAAAGAGGGGCCGCGAAGCCAGGTCAGGCTGGTGAGCTGGGGGAAGATCCAAAGGCCTGTGTGTGGCTGCAGCCATCGGCGGGCGCCAGGGCAGCTTGCGCCAGGGCAACCCGATGCCGCCCGCTGAGCTGGGCCCGCAGCACTCACCAGCACTTGTAGATGAGGGCGGGGACGACCCCCACAAAGATGGCAATGTTGGTTAGGGTCTTGGCATCCCATCTGCAACAGTTCAATCGCTTGAGGCTCAGGGTCAGTGCGCGTGCAGAGCGCACAAAGCAAGGCAAGAAGCGGCCATCCACAGCACGTGAGGAGGGCGCAAGCCTACTGGAACCCCTCAGGGCGCAGAGCCGGACATTAGCAGCTGCACGCCCCTGCCAAAGGCGCTAATGTCGACGGCCAAAGCGCGCGGGGAGCACGCCCTGCTCCATTGCACAGTCCGCACCTGAACTCATTCTCGACATGCTCGCGGCGCGTGCCCCACTCCTCAACGTACTTGTTGGGCTTCACAGGCAGATTGCCTGCGGAAGGAGGTGCAGAAAGCAAGCGCGGTGCAGAGCAGCGGCTGGGCAGGGGGGAGGCAGTGGCGGCAAGGTCTCCTGATGTAAAGGGTCCTGCAGGGCGCATCTCCAACTCTCTCATCCATCCAGGCATGAGCGATGAGCCAGCGTCGCACCTGCGAAACGCTGCTGCTGGTGCTGCAGGGACGCAGCGCGCCCGCTGAGCTGCTGGCTCAGGCGGCTGGCCGCCTGGCGCAGCGACATGCCGTCTGAGGGACCTGCTCTCGCCGATGGGCCTCCGCTGTGCGCTGCCGGAGCGAGGGTCGTGGCGTGCGACAAGCCTTGTTGGCGAGAGACCCCCCTCGCTCTGTTCGATTGCGCAAGTCGGATATATATAGCACCGGTCTCCGCAGGGTTGGGCAGCAGAGGGGTACGTGTGCTGAGCTCTCGCAGCATGTCCAATGCTGCACTTACAGAGGCTCTAGAAATCTGGTGGGCACGGCGATCGTCCCAAAAAGATACACGAATGCTTTTGAGCGCTGATGCTGCATCCACATGACCGCGCGTGCCACCGCTACCCACCGTCACCCAGCTCCCGCTCTCAGGGGGGTTGCCAGGGTAGATGAGGGTGTTCCATTGAGGAAGAGGCAAGTGCCACAGAGTTGGGGTTGGAAAGAAGGCAAACAAGGTGCCGTGCCAAGGCCATCGCAGAAACAACGGGACGAGAGCAGGAGCCTCGCCAGCGAGCACCGCTAACATGCAGCACGGCGACACGCAGCAGCAGGCCTGCCACCCTGCCGATGTGCACCGCTGAGAGGCTGTCAGCTGGCATGCGCCTTCACCACTGCCTGCGCGCTGGGGCTGGCCGCCAGCGAGGCGCCTCCGCGGTTGAGCACGATGGCGGCGGCAAACAGCAGGCCAAAGGTGCCCACTAGCAGCAGCGGCTTCTGCAGCAGCCCCAGGGAGGAGTAGGTGTACTCCACCTGCAGGGGGCAGGGGACAGAAAAATGCAAACATATTGGCTGCCCGATCTGAGCAGATGGTGCCCAGTGCGCCCGCTCCCGCGCTCAAGAGGTGGCGCCGCACCCGTGCAGCCCACCCTCTCCGAGCGCCGGCCCTTTGCGAACCGCCCCACCCGACCCCCAAGCTCGCCTTGACGGGGACTGCCTGGTCCGACACGATGTTCCTGGCCCGCAGCACCACCACGGGGCGCCCCATCACGTCCAGGTACGTGTACTGGGTCTCCAGGGTGGGGCCCCCGGCCAGGGGCAGGTCAGTGCTGGCCACTGGGTTGGAGGCGCCCTCAGGCAGCACCACCTGCGGGGGGTGGGTGGGGTGGGGTGAGGGGGTGGGTGGGTGGCGGGTGGGGTGGGATGGGGGCGGGGGAGAGGGGGGGGGGGGGGGTTGCGGCAGTCAGCGCAGAGCGCAAAAAAGCGGCCCTGCGGCGATCAAGGGACAACCTTGGGCGGCACGAGTGGGAGCAGCACAGCTGGGAGCCACGGAGACAGGCGGTCGAGGGCATGGGAGGGAGTGCAGGGCAGGATAGCAGCAAACGCGGTCCCCCAGGCGGGGCGGAGCTGAGGAGGGGACATGCAGGCGGGGGCCCGGGGTGGGGTTGGGGGTGGGGCGGCAGGGCAGCCCTGGGCGACCGGGGGCGCGCGCAGCCGATTGACACACCGCTGCCAAGCTCTGAAGAGCCCCAGGCACAGCACCCATGCGGCATGCCTTGGGCGCCGGCCCTGCCCCTGCCCGCCCACCTTGACCGTCAGCTCATCCACCACCAGGTCGAGGATGGAGGGGCCTATCTGGGTGGTCAACACCATGCGCCCGGTCTTGCTGTCCTGCAGGCAGGCAGGCACGGGCGGCGTCGCTTCAGTGGCCTTGCGACGGGCGGGTGGGGGCATGAAGGGGTGGCATGCGCAGACGGCCACGCGGCATGGGCAGGCAGGGCCCACGCAGCTGCCCTCTGTCCCTTATCCTGGGCACCTTACGAGAGCGCCTTGCTGGCACAGCAGGCCCAGCGCCTGCAGGATCATTCATGCCCTGCATGCAACCCCGATTGTCCTGTCAGCACACACAGGCCCCTGCCCCTGCCCCTGCATGCCCCCCCCCCCTTCTTGCAGCGCACCTTGGAGACCGCCTTGCTGAGCGGCAGGCTCCAGCCAAACAGAAACTTGGTGGACCACCCGCCGAACAGCGGGTACCGCGGCTGCAGGTTGACCGTCACGCGCTCCGCCTCGTGCCGCGTCTCTGCGCGGGCGCGCGGCGCACGCAGCGGCGAGGTCCAGTAGGCAAGTTGCAGACAGCAGCAGGATGCGGCGCTGGCGCCATGGTGCCGGGCCCACAGGAGCAGCGCTCGGGTCGTATCTGCCAGAGCCAACCCCCTGCACAGCAGTAGAAGAGTCGCGCACTGCCGCCTGCCGCACACGCCAAGGCGGGATGCGGCCCACAAGAGGAGCCGCCGGCCCACCCGAGGAGGAGATGTTGCCGATGGCATCACGATAGTACAGCGAGCGTGCCCCCGCCGGCAGCACAGCAGCCAGCGCGGGGATGCTGGCGCGCGCAAACTCCTGCGGCCGCGTCATGACGTCGTAGCGGGACCACTCGCCCACCACCTTGGCGCCGGCGTGGCGCTGCGGGCGGGGAGGGGTGGGCCAGCACCGGCGGAGGCAGCCCAGGGGAGCTCAACAGGGGCGGCAGTGGCAGCGGGACGCACGGTGCTTGCTAACGCGGACTGCCCCAGGTGTGCAAGCGGATGCTGCTTTCCCATGAGGATGTCCCCACGCCTGCTCTTTTCAACGCGTTCTCAAAACGGGGACACAGGAACGGCAGTAAGCAGGGCGTGCAAGCGCTGCATCCGGACAGCGTGTTCAACTGCAGGGCATGGCCCGCTGCACCGGGCAGCGGGCCGCCTCGGCCCCCCAGGCCTCACCAGGCTGTACCGCTCCTCGAAGTACACGTTGCCCCAGTGGCTGACCTCCACCTCCCGCTCCAGCTCCGTCACGTGCGCAAAGGGGTGGTTGTTCTCGTAGTGCACTGCGGCGGGAGGGGGGCCCGCCCTTGCGCCTCAGCTGGCCAGCACGCTGCTGCACGCAAGCGCGCCCGGGCGCTTGGCGCGGGGCTGCATGCGCCGCACTCTTCGGTCCCCTGCGCTGCTGGCGCCAAGGCCTCGCCTCCCCGCAGCACTGCAACGCGCCCCACCCCCACCCCCACCCCCCACCCCACCCCGGCCCCACCTGTGATGGGCTCCGAGGTGAAGGGCGGGGTGTTGGTGTAGGGGCCGTAGGTGATGGTCTCGGTGCTGCGCTTCACCGGCTGCACCTCGGTGAAGGTGGGGGCCTCGGACACGCGGCCCAGGTGAATCTGGAGGGGGGTGGGGGTGGGGGGGGCCGGCGCAGGGATTGCGCAGGTGGATTGCCAGGGCGCATGCCCGCGGCTGGTTGCCACTGCCCGCCTGCACCTGGCTGCTTGGCGTGGGCCAGGTTTTGCAGCAGGTGCAGCACCAAGCTCGCCGCTCCGCCTGCTGCGAGCCATGACCACGACTCTGCAGCGACCCTCTCGCCCACAAGCGCCAGCCCCTAATTGTCGCTAGCGGCCAGGAGCCCGCACCCAGCCAGCGCGACCCCCTGCCACACGGCGGCCCGCCACACCTCGCTGGCCTGGCTCTCCACAGCGTACGGGCTCATCAGCCGCGCGCCGCCGCGGAACACCACGCGCTGTGCCTCGCGCTGCGCCACCTCAGCGGGCTCGGGCCGCAGCACATGCGTGTACACTGCCACCGACAGCAGCGCGGTCTTGGCCCCCGGCGCCAACGGCGCCGGCAGCGTGAACTCGCGACAGGACACGTCGGCGGGCCACATGGACAGCGCGGCGGCGGGGGTCCAGGGCAGCTTGGCGGCGCCGCCCTCGGGAGCGACCTGCCGGGGCGGCAGTGTGTTGGGGTCGCAACGGCTGTGCAATGGCGCCATGCATGCTGCTCTCCGCAGATCCGCATGTATTTTCAGCTGATGTATGCGTTATGGCGAAAAATGGTGAGCCAGGCAGCAGGGAGGGGCGCGGCAGTATGGCAGTATCAGTCGCCTGCAGCGGTGGCGGTGCCTGGCTGGTCTGTGCTGCACCGGGGCATCGCGCCAGGACTCACCTCTAGCAACGCGGCATGATCCAGCAGGCTGCTGCGCTCGCAGAGCACCACAGAGGCCTTGGCCTCCGCCCCGTCGTTCCGCAGGACCAGGCGCGCCTGTTCCCGCGCCGTGAATGACGAAATGTCGATCTAAAAGCATGGAAAGCGAGGGGAAGGGGTGACGGGCTTGCAGGCCGCAAGTGGAGGAGCGATCAGAGAGCGGGAGCCCCACCTTGCGAACCGCCTGCTCGATCACGACCTTGCCCTGCGCCAGGCCCGCCAGCAGCAGCAACAGGGCGGCCGCCCAGAGCGGTCGGGCGGGCGCCATCTGCACGCGAGCGCAATCGGGCTTCAAGGAAGACCCGTGGATGTCCAGCAAATACGATGCAGGCCAGGCAGATCGATCGAAAGAGAGCTGCGATGCAAGCGTGCTGCGCTGTCCCCTCTCTCCTCTCGTGTCTTGGAGGCCCTCGGCGCATTCCCGACATTGACGGCTGGCAAGGTCGGGTGATTTGAACACTCCCCAATCGCCGCCCGCCCTCACCGGCACGCCTTCTTCGTTCCTCGAAGGCCCCGGCAAGCCTGCAGAGGGGGCGGTCTCCTGCCTGTATCAGCGTTGCTGATGGCTCCCCCAGCGGGCAACCCGCCTGACAGCGGCCACCTGCCAGCCGAGGCTGCGGCAGCGGCAACCGCTGGTGAGCCGAGGGGCGGCGCAGCCTGCGATGAACCGCAAGCTGGTCTTTTGTGGCTATTGGTATCCATCTTTGTAGAGCAGCAAGGGGTAGAAATGCTGTTTGCCTGGGGGGCTGCTGGGTAGGGCACATACCACTGCTATTCTGCCCCTGCAATGCCTGTTCCGGCAGTGCACTGGCCGCTGCTATATACCCTAGAGGCCCCCTCCTGTGAACCGCAGGCACTGGCAAGCCCACAAATAACAAGCGCTGCCCCTGCCCAAACTGCCGAGCTGCCGCAGCGCCGCCGCAGGCGCCAAAGGGCGCAGGCAGCTACGCGGCAAACATCAGTGCGGCGGCCGGCGGCGCGGGTGCCAAGGCCTCCAACCAGCAGCGAGCGCAGGGGCCAGTGGGGCAGCAGGCGCAGGGCGGCACACAAACAGCTGCGGCCAAGGGCAGCGCCGCCAAGGGCGGGGCCAAGGGAGCTGGCAAGACGGCCGGAGGCAAGCCCGCTTTTGATACCAAGGCGCTGCCCGCCAAGCCGCTCATGGGCGGCAAGGACAACCAGGCCAAGGCAAGGAGGGTGCCCCTGGCCGAGTTTTGTCAATGGCTGTGTGACGGGTCGCTGGGCATGTAGGGACCAGGGAGCGTGGTGTTTAGCAAGGCGCCCAGCCATTCATGTCCTCCTGCCTGATTCACGCCCTGCCTACGCTCGCCTGCTGAGCATGAGCTCGCACGCTGTTACCCAGCCTGCTGCGCAGGCGCAGCCGCGGCCCAAGCCCAAGGAGAGCCTGAAGGTGAAGATCCAGAAGCAGCTGGCCCGCATGATCAAGCGGAAGAAGGAGTGACGGCGCTGGCGGGGGCAGCCAGGTGGGACCGCACCGCTGCGAGGCTTGTGCACATTGCAGCCATCGCACGCCGCTCCCCCTTCTTGTATACGTTGAGAGTATCAATGCTTCATTCTTTCCACATTGAGCCTTGTTGCCAGCCTAGCAGATCAAAAGCATAGCAGTTTAAAGCAGTGTAAATATTGGATCTGCTCTGTCTGTACACGCAATGCTACAACCGAGAAGCATCCAGTCAGTGGCCATCATCCGATGCCCCGGCCGTGGCTGCTGCTGCCTCTGCTGCTTGCGCCACACCATCTGCTTGCGAGGCCCCAGCCCGTGCCGCCCGCTTGGCCGCCGAATTGCGCCGCACAGCCGGGGTCCAGCGCCGCAGCATGCCCAGCAAGTCGGCATCAAGCCGCGTGCCTGCCCCGCCCCACACCAGCATGTGAGGCAGGTCAGCCAGGCTGTCCCCCCGCACCACGCGCACAGGAACGAAGCCGAAACGGCTGTAGTAGGCAACGAGGCGGTCATGCCAGGCGTCATCATCTGCAGGGCAGGACAAAGGGGCAAAGGGCGGCGGCAGGTTCATGGGCGGAGTAGACACAAGGCAACAGAGTGCTTAGGTGCACAGGCAGGGCAATGTCCGACCGCAAAGGTGTTGGGCAGTCTGGAACACTGCACTGCCTCGCTGAAATGCAGTCGAAACGTGCAGCAGCCCGCACCGTTAATCGCCAGGATCTCTGCTTTCCGGCAGCCACGCTCCACGCCAAAGGAGAAGGTGGCAGCGCCCATGAGCAGGCCCAGCCCCAGGGCTCCGCCGCGCGTGCGAGCGCCCTCGTCGCCACGCTGGCCGCGCGTGAACACCTGCGGCGGCAGCAGCCGTAACATGGCTTGCCTGGCTCAGCGATCAACGGTGGCCCCGTGCTGGTGCGTCGATTGCAATCTGCCCACGGCTTGTGAGACCGGGCCACGAGGATGGCCCAAGCATGACGACCCAGCCGACACAGGTGCTCCCTCCCGGACCCGCCCTCACCCAGACCCGCACCTGCAGCGTGTCGCAGTGCATGAGCCCCAGCGGCGGCGGCACCAGGAAGCCCGAGGTGACGGCCAGCACGCGGCCGGCGCCGCCCACGCCTGCGCCCGCCTCGGCCGCTGCCCGCTCCATGCTGCTGGCGCGCCGCGTGTCAGGCTGGGGGTCGCTGGCATCGCGGCAGACAATGCGGTAGGCAGGGCCCAGCGTCTTCACGCTGATCTCCAGGCCCCTTGGGACACAGAGGTGGGGCCAAATGGGCAGGAACAGCGTCGATTCGCCACTCCATTCGACTCCTGAGGGCCAAACAGGCGATGGCCCGGACAGCGGCAGTGTCCACCAGCAATGTCTATTGCATCATGCAAACCGCCAAGCTCGTTGCCCAGCGCACCTGTCTCGTGCTATGGCCTGCACCTCTTCAAAGGTCAGCAGGTCTGATGCACCAGGCCGCGCAGTGCTGTTGCCACCGCTGCTGCTTGCCACCATCGCCACCAGCGAGCAGCGGGCTGGGCGGGCCCGCTGCTGCGGCTGCCACGGCGTTTGTCGGCACCAGCTTTTCGCTGCTGTCTGCACACTCAGCTTGCCGTGATCGCCACAAGAGCTCGCCGCAGGCTGTGGCGGCCGGCTTACACAGGGGGAGGCGCGAGCTTGGCACTGAGAGCCGCTCAAGGCTTTGCAGCTGATGTGTGACATGGGGGAGATTGCGCAGGAAACACAGCGTCGTCGGCTGTTCACACCTGCAAGAGAGGCCCGCGCCACAGCACCTACAGCGTGCCTGGCCACTGTCGACAGGTTCTGATGCCAGCGCATGGCTAGTGGCTGGATTGTAAGCCTGCCTCAAATGCATTCACAGTATGTAGAATATCATTTAGGTCACATGTCGATGACGCGCAGCCCCTCCCGTGCCAGCACCAGGAGCCGGCAAGCACCCGCGCGGCTGCCCGCCAGCGCGGCGCCCAGCACGCCGCGCCCGCCAGCATCCGGCAGCTCCATGTCGACCACCTGGGCAGTGGGGCAGAGGGTGGCGGGCAGGTCGGATGGAGAGGAAGGGTGGGATTGATAGACCAAAAGGAGGGAGAGGCGGCCAACTGGGTTACGTGGCGCCGCTGGCTGCGCCTGCATCTGAGCAAGCTGATTGCCGGCCTTTGCAGGCGGCGGAGCCACAGTATGCTTGCGTTTAGCCAGGCTCGCAAAGCACCCTCTCGCTATGTGCAGCCCCCCTGGTGCTCCCCCCTCACCTGGTGCTCTCCGTACTCCTGGCGGGGCGCCGTGGAGCGGTACAGGTAGCAGTACTTGCCGGCCTCCACCAGGGCGGCCGCGACGTCGCCCCCCGGCGGCGCAAGCAGCAGGAACTTGCGCTGCACCTTGCCTGCGTGCGCAGGGAAGGGAGGCCGGGGGGAAGCAGACGGCAGCGAGTCCGGTTTGTTTGGGCAGGGCCAGGGGCAGGGCCAGGGGCTGGGGTGGGGGCAGGAAAGGCAGGCTGGCGGGGCACGGGTGGCTGGGGGCCAGCCAGGCTGCGACGAGGTGTCAAAAGCAGAGTGCCCTCCCCTGCCGCGCCCGATGCCTGTGCAGCGGCTGCCACCGGCGCACCTGCTGCCACGTAGGCCATTGCGGGGATGGAGGACACGTGCTGCACGACAAAGCCGGCGCCTGCCGCGCCGCCCTGCGCGTCGCTGCTGCTGCCATCGCCGTCGCTGCCGCTGCTGCAGGTGACTGCCACCACAGCGCAGTCCACATCATCCGTCAAGCCCAGCAGCAGCGTGGGTCCGGGGCTGATCGCAGCGCCATCCTGCTGCTGGAGCGCTGGTGCCCCTACGCCGGCGCCAGCGCCGCGGCCGCCCTCTGGCAGGTGCGTATCGGGCGTGGGCGGCTCCTGGGCGCCAAACGGTGGCGGCTGCAGGTGGCACGTCAGCAGCTTGTGCGGCTGGCAGGACAGCGTGTGCACCAGGCGCAGCAGCGGCCGCTGCCCCTGCTGCGCCTCCCCTGCCGTGCCAGCTGCGTCTGCTGTGCCCGCTGCCAGAGCAAAGGTGAACAGTGTGCAGGTGGGCTCTGAGCCCATCGCCCCCACGCCATCAGAGCCCGCCTCGCGATACAGGTCGGCATACTGCTGGTGCGGCAGCGGGCCTGGAGGCAGGGAGGGGACATGTGCAGGGGCGGCGACGGACAGCGTCGGGGGCTGTGCGCACAGGGGGCTGCGACGAGCTGCAGACGGGCTGCCGGCAGGGGCAGGGGTCAGACGAGTGCACCACAGCACAAGCGGTTCTGGGGCCCGGCACACTGTGTGGGCCCACATGCTTCCACGTCACATGCTTCCACGTGGCATGGCAGCCCCTGGCGTCGATGCTGCGGGCCCACAGGCTCACCCACGGGCTCCTCTGAAGTGTATGCAGCCAGGCGGGCAACCGCCGCTGCCAGCGAGCGCGGGCTCATGTCATCATCATCATCCTCCATGCCGCCCTGCCCCTGCTGCCCTGCCGCGGGCGCAGCGGCCGGCGCCGCTGCCCGCTGCGCCGCCGCCTCCTCTTCAGCATCAGCAGAGCTGGGCTGCAGCGCCAGCAGCACTCCACCGGTGGCGGGGTTGGCCAGCACGCCGTGGGGCGGCAGGTCAGACAGCTGCAGGCAGGCAGGCGGGCATGCAGATGGCAGGAGTTCAGGACATGGCGGGGAGTCTGCCCGACAGGCAGGTGGCAACTGCCAAGCGCGTGTGAGGCGCATACGCTGGGAGTCACGATCGAGCGGAGCAGCGTGGCGGTGCCCTGGGCGTCACAGGCACTTGCTGCATGCCGCGGCGGGCAGGGGCCTGGGTGGTGGCCAGCACGACAGCCGGGACGGCAGGGAAGAATGGGGCGGAGCATGGCAGCTGTGCAGAGCAAGACTGCATGCCCTGCAAGGGCCGCAGCAGACCCCGACGCACCTTGAGTAGCTGCACGGCCGCCACCTGCAGCGAAGGCTCGGCCCCCCCCAGGGCGGCAGCCAGGCGCACCGCGTACACCTCGCAGCGCGAGGGCTGCTGCTCGCTGCGCGGCCTGCCTGCCCAGAGGATGCAGCAGAGCTCAAGGGAGCGTGGCGCCTGCTGCTGCTGGCCGCCGCCATCGTTGCTGCCGCTGATGATCTGGCCGCCCGCCGCTGCCGAGGCTAGCTGCTGCGGCAGCACAAAGGCGGCTGCCAAGTGCAGGGGGCGCACCCCCTGCAGCGGTGGCGGCGGGCGCAGCGGCCACGCCGGCACTGAGAGTAGCACTCCCGCTGCAGCCGGCGGCTCGGCATGCCCTGGTGCTGGTCTGACAGCCAGGGACACATCGCCGCGGCCGCTGGAGACCAGCAGCAGGCCGCCAGTGCTGCTGTCGAGGCTGCCAGCTGTCTGCACCTCAACCACAGAGGCTGGCAGGCTGCCCGCTGTCAGGCCGGCTGGCGGCGTCTCCTGCTGCGCCGCTGGCAGCCCTGCAGGCGGGAGCACAGGAATGTGCAGCCACACAGCAAATACTGTCCAGTTTCAAATGGTATGATGGTTTGCTCAGAGCAATCATGCCAGTCCCTGCCGCAGCCACTTTGAGCGTGCAGCTGTGGCGCCCGCCTCACCGCACACACGGTGCAGCGCTGGCGCTGCCCCGGGTTCTCCCAGCTCCAGCTGGTACAGCGCCAGAGCCTCTCCTCCGACATGCCCTTCCTCCAGGAACATGTAGCACCCGCGGGGCTGCTGAGTGAGGGCGTTCAGCAGCGCGGCATGGCGGGCAGTGACATAGTCGGTGTCGGCGGCGGTGGGCGCAGCCGCCGGAGAGGGCAGCGCCAGGCTGCCTTGCTCCCGCGCAATGCTGCTGCTGAGACGCCAAGAGGAGAAGAGAAGGTTGGCGCGGCGGCGCTCCAGGCGGAAGTGCGCCACACCCTCGCCGTGGGAAGCCGCCATCGCGGGTTAGGCACACTCCAGACCAGAAGTGACACACTTCAGATCGATGCTGAAATGCAGACTGGGTCGATCGAGGCGTGCTGCAAGCCTGTGACCTTCATACACCGTCTATGCTGCCGCCACGCAGCACATGCTCACCAAAATGCATGCTCGTCTGCTACCCAAATGTCTCATGTTAACTGCCTACTTTGCCGTCGAATGCTTTTGCCACTGCAGCAGTTATTTGCAAGGTGCATGTCTGTACCAGAAAGCGACAATACTGTCATCCTTTGGTTGCCGGCTCAATCTTTGACCAAACGACAATCCGCAGACGTACAGCAAGGTGCACTTGTTGCAGCTGTATGGCAGGGACCTGGTATGGATTGGAAGCAGCGCAAGGGCGCCTAGCCGGCGATGTGGACAAGACAGCTTTGCACATACCCGAAGAAAGCAGAGGTTTTTCTACGGCTCCTCAAGACCTGGTTAAGCCATGAACAGGTTTCATGTTCCTGGCGCACCTCGTCCAGAGTCAAATCAGCACTGTGGTGAGCCTGAACGAGTGTGTTAGGGCGACGGGGGAGACGCCGAGGTGAACTGCTCTGTCTGCGCTGCCGGAATGAGCTGGCCCGGGGCAGCCGCGCCATCTGGCAGCTCCCCCGAAGAGTCCACCGCCTGCAGGGCAGACTGGATCCTGCAGCAAGGGCCGCGAGTGCCATGCAAGGACAAGGGGGCGTGCCAGTGTTGGTGCACTCGGCGGGGGGGCACCCGAGGGCTGGTGCGATGTGCAGGGCACCGGCCAGGTAGGGCTTGCGAGCAATCACTGCAAGCATCAGACTGTCTGTCTGCAGGGCAGCGGACCAGCCGCAAGCTGAGGCCCACCAGTCTCGATAGTGGTCCAGGCGCAGGAAGACGCCAGGCAGGGCAGGGCCCGCACACTCGCCAGCCCCGCCAGACACAATGCCGACCTGCGCTGGCAGGCCAAGGCGCGTGAGGTATGTGCAGGCAGCATCACGTCGCCGCTGTGGTCCCAGCGATGCAACACAACAAGCTGCCTTGCGGTGCGACGAGGTTGTGCTGGCAGAGCAGCGCCGACCGCACGGTGGGTGCAGCCGCTCGGCCTTGCTGGCGAGCAACTAATCAGGGTCGTTCTGGCCTGCTGGGCCCACACCTGGATGTCTGTGGAGGGGTCGTCTGCGCTGGGTGTGTACAGCAGAGGGCCGCCTGCATGCAGGTTTGGTTGCACACTCAAGCCAGCCGCAGAGCAGTACACTGACAGACAGGCAACCGCTAGGGAGGCAGCCATGAATTGATTTGGGTGATTGCCAATTGTCTCATTCAAAGACACCACATTTGTCTAATTCAAAGAAAGAAAGAAAAAAGACATCACCTGCTGCCCAAAGCCGGCCACCCCGGGGTGCAGGCGCCACCCACCCGAGTCGCCTGCGCACGGCAGGGTCTTGGCGCCGGTTGTGAACCCCGCGCAGATGGCCAGCAGGGCATCGATGTACTGCCTCACCCCATCAAACTCGGCGCGCCGGTACAGCCGGGCGCAGCTGCATGCATGCCCGGGAGGTCCAGAGGGCATGTTGGGGCGGGTAGGCAGGGGGCCTTCAGCGCGCAACGTTTAGCAAGCCCTTGCGCTCGAAATTCTGCTGGTGCACCCGCCGCCCAGGTGAGCAAGCAGCTGCGAGGTGTGCACTGGACCTCTGCGGCCTGCCGCCCACCGCCCACTCCCTGCCCTTACCTGGCCGGGTCCACCAGCGGCAGGGTGCCCTCCTGCAGCTGGCGCGGGAAGCTGGCGGGCGAGTCTCCCTCGGAGATGGCGCCCCACCCCACCACGCGCAGCTCGGTGCCGGGGGCATCGATGGCTGACAGCAGGGGACGCGGGGCGGGGGGGGGGGGCGGGGGGGCGGCAAGGTGGCAACATTGTCATTTAATTGCAGGCTGCTGCCAGGCCAGGAGCTCTGCCTTCCTCGAGGAAGGCAAGCTGGCGGCCAGGAGATGGCAAGGGCAGCGTGCTGTATCAAGCAAGCCTTGCAGCCAGGAGCCCGCCACCCACTTTCAGTTCTGCAACCCCCCTGCAACCCGCAAAGCGTGCCCCCACACTCACAGTCCCACTGCTCCGTGGTGGCAACCTCCACGGGCTGCGCCCCCTCAATGGGGCTGTCCAGCAGCAGCAGAGCCACGTCGCCGGCGGTGAAGGGCTGGGCCGCCGCGGTGGGCTGGTCCTGTGTGCCCACGTCTGCGGCGCTGGTGCCCGGGGGGTTGCCCCCACGAGCCTCCCTCACTTCTGTGGAGTTGGGGTGCAGCAGCGCCTGCAAAGGGGGCAAAGCGACGGAGCGGCAGGTATATGCCGGCCAAGCTGACCGCTCGCAGCACGCCATGCCTAACAGGCACCAGGTGGTTTCGGCTGCAGACGCGTCGTGTGCCTTGGATGACCCCGGGTGCGGCAGCGTCACTCAGGGAGCACAGCGCAAGGCAGTTGCCAAGGCAGCTGCCAGGTCAGCTCGCCCCAGCCCCTCCTCCTGCCCCGCCTCGCCTGCGTGACGTGGCGGAACTGCACACCCTCGATGAGGCTCGATGTCCTGCGGGTGGGGGAAAAGGGTGAAAGCAGACACAGCGAGCAGGGACCTGTGATGGCCTGCAACACCAATCGCTGGTCATGGACACATCTTTGCATTTGGAAGCTGGCTGCCCTGCTCTCAGTCACCATCGGAAGTGGCAGCCATTGTAGCGTCCAGCACGGGGGGTATTCTCATGAGAACAGGCTGATCAGTCAAGGAGTGGCTCCCACCAGACAGGCCGGCTCACCCCAGGCGGGTCGTGTTGCACAGGACCGCCATGCCTCGCAGGATGCGCCCGCGCGCGTCGGCTGCGCAGTGCGCGGCTGCAGGGGCATGCGGTGGGTGTGGGGAACCAGGCTTAAGCGCCATTGAGCTGAAGACGGCCCAACAGGAGCCCCTGCTCGCTGTGTTGGGGCCAGGCTGAGCACAGGGGGGGGAAAGGGGGTGCATGCGATGCAGCAGGCCGGGCTGGCCAGCACCAGAGGGCTTGACAATGCAGACCCAGGAAGAACTGCGACCGCATGGAGGAGCAGCAGGCTGCCACCTTTACAAGACCAGGCAGCAAGTATGGGGTGCGCACATTGCAGAGCGCGCGCCCGCCTGCTGCCCACCTGTGATGACGACCTGCGGCGCCACCAGGGTCCCTCCGCAGTGCTGCAGGCCATAGGTCACGGTGACTGCATCCTGGGAGGCGCGGCCGACGGCGCACATGTATGGGTACCTGCATGTGGGAAGGAGTGAGGAGTTCGTTGGGTTGTGACGAGGTCGAGGCAGCAGAGCTCGGGGGCAGTGGAAAAGTGGGCGGTTGGCCAGCAGTCGCGTCGAAATGTGGCGCGCTCACAGCCTTGCAGGGCAGCTGACTCGTTGTAAGCAGACCATCTTTCTGGACCGAAGCGGAAAGTTCAAGCTGGGCGGCACATAGGAGGGTTGGAAGTGTACCGCAGGCTAAGTGCCGGCTCGCATTGTTAACACCGCCGTCACCGACGCCGACACTGCCGTCCGCCGCCCCTCACCTGCCAGGGGGCGCGGGGTCGCCATTACTGATCAGCTCGCGCCTGTCTGCCTGCAAAAGGAGGCTTCCAGCTCCCGCAGTTGTCGCTGGGAGGCGGGCAGCCACGAGCCCAGCCACACAGGCCAGCTGGGCGGCTGTGAGGGCCAGCAGGCGCATGGTAGGAGCTTGGTTTGGTTTGAGAGCGTGAACTCGACCTCCAAGATAGCATTATGCAAACGGGACGCGTCCACAGGAGGAAAGTCCTGGACTCGTGTTCTTCCCTGGGCTCTTACCAGCCATCCCTAGCTTGCCCTCATGCAAGAGAGCAGCCTGCTTGCCAGGCTGGGTGCAGTTCGCCTTCAGGGTTCCAGAACTGCTCTGTCCGTACTTCACGCCTGCAACTATGCCCTAATTGGGTTGTCGGGGCTGTGTCACGGCTCCTCGCTCATACAAGCAGCGCATGGAGCGAGCGAGCATGCAAAGGCTGGCGGCGTGCAGGCGGCGCGGCACGCTGCAGCGGGGAGGGGAGCAGGCACTCCACTGCCTCCAGGCCGCGACGAACAGTGACGAACAGCTCGATTACACAGGTCGAACTCTTTCAAGCAGTTAACCACATTGCAGAAGAGCACCCTGGAAATACCACATGCTAGTAGGACAGGCGCTAGGGCTCCGCCAGCAGGCGGCCGCCTGCTCACGGCAGTGGCAGCGCCGGCACCGCCCCCGTAAACTGTTCTGTCTGGTTTGCCTTTGCGGGCAGGATGAGCTGGCCCGGGGCAAGCGCGCCGGCAGGCAGCTGCCCGTAAGAGTCCACATTATCGAGAGCAGACTCGATCCTGTATGTTCAAGGTGAAGGGCGCAGCAACCGTGCAGGTGGCATGCGGCCTGTGCACTGTGCAGTGAAGAGCGGGGAATATGCTGCCAGAGGATGAACAGGAAGTGCTTGCAACATCCCTGACAGCGCCAAAACAGGAGAGCAGCGGGCGCGCCCGCACCACCCACCAGTCTCGGTAGTGGTCCAGGCGCAGGAAGACGCCGGGCAGGGCAGGGCCCGCGCACTGGCCAGCGCCACCAGACACAATGCCGACCTGCAGTGAGCGAGGCATGCAGGAGGACAACGAGGATGCTGCAGGTCACAATGCAGTGTATCAGTGCATCAGTCAGGTGGCAAGGGGCCCTTCGTGCAGGCATAATTTCAAGCACTTGAGCTTGAAGGTGCCGGGGAGTCTCCGTCCCGGGGCAGCTGCCATCCACACAGGCGTCATGGCCTGGCACACGCGCAGGGCACCTGGATGTCTGTGGAGGGGTCGTCCACGTGTGGCGTGTACAGCAGAGGGCCCCCTGCAGTGCCGCGCTGTATGCGCATGAGTTCAGTCGCACTCGACGGGCAGCGGCCAGGAGGATCAAGAGCTTGCGGAAAAAGCATGCGGCCGTGGCTCCCCAACCCCGACAGCCCTGCATGCTGTTGGGCTGCGACTTCCCCCTGCCTCACCCGAGTCGCCATGGCAGGGCAGCACCTTGGCCCCCGTGGTGAACCCCGCGCAGATGGCCACATCCGGGTCTATGGGCGCAGTACCGCGGTACAGCCGGGCGCAGCTGCTTGCGGGGCGGGTGGCGAGGCAGAGCAGAGGCGGGGGAGGTCTGAGCGGCGGGCAGACGGTACGGTGTTGGACCTTGCCTGCCTTGCACCCGGGAGCACCCTGCGCCCCGGCCCAGCAGGGCTGTCCAGAATCTCTCAGCCCTCTGCTGCTGCCGAAGGTTGTCCTCAGCGGACAACGCACTCGCATGTGCTCCAGCGGGGCAGAACACTCCCGCACTCGCTCTTTCCCTCCTTGGCACAGGCCGTCTGCTCCACCGCCACCCCTGCTCTACAGCCCTCCTCCCGCGCACCCACCCCACCCCCAAGAACAGCTTCAATGAGCGCCCCAGCCCCACTCACGTCTTGGGATCCACATACGGCAGCGCGCCCTCCTGCAGCTGGCGTGGAAAGTTGGAGCGGGAGCGCCCCTCCGAGATCTGCCCCCACCCCGCCACGCGCAGCTCGGTCCCTGGGGCATCAATGCCTGCGGGCAGGGCGCGCGGGAGTGCGGCAGGCTAAGAGGCTGCCGAGTTTGGCTGGGCCCTGGCTGAAGCAAGCCCAGACAGACTGGCAAGCACACCTTCCTACGCCCTGACACCCAATCCGAACTGAAACCTCTCTGCCCAAGCGCTGCTTATAGTGTGGGGATGCCTGGCCACCAACAGGCAGGAGCACCGGAACCCGCGCTGCAAACCCTCCCCCCGCCCGCCTGCGTGCACCGCCCGCTGGCTGTCGGCCACAAGCGCCCCCGTGCGCAGCTCACCGTCCCACTGCTCCGTAGTGGCGAGCGCCACCGGCAGGGCGCCGTCCACTGGGGCGTCCAGCAGCAGCAGCGCCACGTCGCCGGCAGCCATGGTGCTGTTGTCCGACTGCGCCAGCTGCTCCCGCAGGTTGCCGGGCCTGATGTAGGAGATGGTGCTGTTGGCGCTGGCCCGCCGCACCTGGGTGGAGTTTGGGTGCAGCAGGGCCTGCAGGGAGCGCGGCGGCACGGGGCGGAGCAGGGGCGGCTGGATGCAGGGCCCACCTTTCACCTGGCGCAGCACCAGCACAGCTCGGAGGCCGAGACCAAGGCAGGCGACTAAGGGGCTGGCCACCCTGCCTGACGCCTGAAGCTGCATGCAAGCGTGCGCCCACTTGTCTGACAACCTGCCACACCGGCCTCCTCAGCTGCTCTGCCAGCCCACCTGGGTGACTCGCTGGAACTCAACCCCCTCCTTGGCATCCGACACCCTGCAGGCCAGATTCAGTGCAGGGTGCGTGTTGGTTTAAAAGTTGTGCCGAGCTTGCCACCCCTTTGGTCAATTATTCCGGAATGGGTGACTGCCAGGGCTCAGCAGCGCAGAGGGCCCAAGTGCGGCTGGTGGCAGTGCTGCGGGTTGTGCTGTTGTCCCCGTTGATGGATGGGGCAAGCTGTCACTCACCCCAGGCGGGTGCTGTTGCACAGGACCGCCATGCCTCGCAGGACGCGCCCGCGCTGGGCGGTGCAGTGCGCGGCTGCGGGGCAGGGCAGAGCAGGGCGGGCTCCCTGGCTAGGCAAAGGCTGGTGGCATCTGATGCTGCCTCTGGGGAGCCTTCAAACTGGCAGGGCAGGGCATACGCGAGACCACACGACTGTTTGCAGAGGCCCTGGGGTTGTGAATGCATCCGCGTGGCCACAGACACGCCTGCAGTTGCGGCTCGCCAGGAGAGGAGGGCACCCGCCGGGCATGGCATGGCGGCGCCCTGCTTGCCTGTCACCACGACTTGCGGGTGGATGAGGGTGCCACCGCAGTGCTGCAGGTCAAAGCTCACGGTGTCATCGTCACGTGCGGCGCGGCCCACGGCGCACATGAAGGGGTACCTGTGCGCGGATGTGGGTGGGCAGGCCTTGGGGAGGCCAGGAGAGTGGTTCGAAGGCGGGGAGGCGGGGAGGCATGCCGCAGCATGTTGCAGCGCTACCACTAGCAAGCTGGGCGCAAGGTTCTCCCTGCTCGTTTTACTCGGAACAGACAGTTTTAAGGTGTGCAGGAGAGAAAGAAGGGGTCTTCCCAGTCGGGTGCAGGCACCCAGATCATCGGCTGCGCGCCGCACTGCCGCCGCCGCCGCCGGTCCTCACCTGCCAGGCGGCGCTGGGCTGCCGTTGCTGATCAGCTCTCTCCGCTCTGCCTGCAGGAGGCGGCTGTGAAGAACACTGTCGCCTGCAATCGCCGCTGGGAGGCGGGCCGCGTCCAGGCCCACGCTGCAACCCAGCAGGGCTGCTGTAAGGACAAGCAGGCGCATGCTGAAGACCTAGCAGGCTGGGATACAAGAGTGTGTCGATTGAAAGCTGGCTGAAAGTGGCAAGAATGCTTGCAGTCCTGCTTGCCCCCGTACCTTCACGACCTCTGAGCCTTTTCATCATCCTCGAGAGCTATCACACTCGGCTGGAGGCCTCCCAGCGGGTTGCAAGGCAATCACGGCCGGGGAAGCACTGGAGGCCAACCTTTCAAACGCTGCCAACCACCGCAGTCGGCGGCGCCTCTGCCACACTGCACCCGGGCGCCCAGATCGCTGCCAATCCAATGCAATGCAACAATCCCACACAAAATTCAACCTGACTTCCACTTCGGTCTGCAAGAATCAGAGTTTGCAGCCAGGCAGTTTACTCTGCCGCTGCCTGCCAGCTTGCTGCCTGTTGCAGGGAGCTCGGCTGCTACGCAGCAGTTTCAGGATGGCGGTGCCCTGCATGCGCAGTGATGGCGGTGATGCTTTCAGGCTCTCTGTAGCTATCACCACCCCTGGAGACTCCTGTATCTTTGCGGAGCTCCTGTAAATGCGTGCAGCATCAGTGTTGCTGCACTGGCAGCCAACATCCGTTTGGCAGCACCGACTCTGGCAGTAAGACTGGATTGCTTGCTGCTCAAGTGACTGGCGGTGTGTCTCATCTTATACACTGTCTGGCGCTGCCGTGGAAGGGGTGGCCAGCCTTCCATAGGCCAGCAGTGCTGCTATGCAACGCTGTGCTGCCATCAACAGCAACGCGCAGGTTGAGCGCGGGCGCCGCGGGCGGGCCCAACCCGTTCCTCGCAAAGGAAATTCCCCAGGCTGCAGGTGCTCTTGTCAGTGGCATGCGATGCAAGTTGCAACCGTAAGCCAGACAGCGGTGAAGCGGTAAAGCCATCGGCGGTCCGCTAGCGGCCGCTGCCGTGTACCTTGCGACGGCGGGTATCGTCAGATCGCGTTAAAATGGACCTTGAGTGCATTTCAGCAAGGATGCAGGAGCAAAGCGTACCTCAGACACCGTGCACCGCTACATTTCCACTACGCCAGCTCCCCAATTCTTGCTACTTTTACTTAACTGTATCTTCCTCAGGAGCTTATACGTGTAAGAAGGCCGAAACTCCTGCCTTAGTACGCTGTGCCCCGTCCGAAACTGCCTAGCTCTCGGAGCCCATACAAGACTGTTGAAGCATCTCTTGCAGTCCAAAGCCCACCAATAGTCCATGCGGCGGCTGGTGGCAGCGGCGGAGGCCCAGCAGAGCAACCACCTTGGCGACCGGCCCCTTGCCGCCAAGCGGAGCCGCCTGTCGGCCGCGGTTGCACAGCACGTGAGATGCGCCTCGGACACAGAAGCGCAGTCCGTGGCAGGCTGGGATGATGCTGTCGCCGGTCGAGGCACAGATCGCCAGCAGCCTCGGTCGAAGCGCACACGCCTCCGGATGACGCCCGCAGTCGGTACAGCAGGCAGCAAGACAGCAGAAGTGCAGTATGGAGGGCTATCAGGCAGCATGGAGGGCTGCAGCGGCTTTGACGGCGTCAAACTTTTGACGCTGCTGGGTGCAAGTGTACGCATGCAGCAGGCTGGCGCCAGCGGGTCGGCCGCAGCCAGCTCAAGCTCGTGTGGGACGGCTGCCAGCCGAGCCAGAGTCCTGGTCCACGGCGGCCGCAGCTGCTTTGACGAGTCCTCAGCTGCACAGCTGTCGCACCGCCATGCTGACCAGCCCTCATGGGAGCGAAGTGTCCTGCAAGCTTCGCACCCACCACCGTCGCTGCCGCAGCAGCCGCGCACAGCCCCTGCTGTGCTGCCCAGCCGTGGCAGCGCGTTTGCCAGCTTCCAGGAAGCGTCCTGCCACCCAGCGCGCAAGGCTGCTGACGCAGCGGTGTCTTTGCCTGGGGGCCCGCCCTCGCCGTCAGCCGTTGGGAGCCTTGATCGGCCATGGCGGGTTAGCAGCTGCCCACCAGGCAGCACTTGCCCGGCCGAGCCAAAAGCAGCAGCCTGCGGCTGCAGCGCTGGGGAGTTGCCAGAGCCGGCGCCAGCACCTGCTCTCACGCACCCGGCAAGTGGCGCATGCGCGTGTGCGCCACAGCTTGAGGGCAGGTGCGCTGCGGGCGGGGGGTGGGGGGTTGAGGGGGTTGGGGGGGTTGTCTGGCGCCACTAACCACTTTTGCTGGACGGGTGGCAGCCCTGTGGCCCTGGCAGCTCGGTGCGATCCCTGGCCCACGCAGCCTCCAGCCTCCCCTCTCCATTGCCTGCAGGCTGCCCCCTGCAGGAGCCGACCGGGCGCTGTGGCGAGCTATGGTGCACAGCCAGGTGCTGGCTGTGCTAGCGCAGTCGCCGGCGGAAGAGGCGCAGAGCCTGCAGGCCGCCCGCAACTTCCTGGCTGGCTTCCCGCCGCCCAGCTGATGCCTGCCTCGGCGCGCAGACCCTTCAGCCCCAGCAGCGCTTCCAGACCTCACAGCACCAGTCGTGAGGCACAAGTGGTGACGGTACAAGTGACGACTTGGCAAAGCTGGCGTTGAGTGCAGAAACTCGCACATATTATGCCTGCAATGGCTGCCACGGCTTCTGGCACGGCAGCCCCCTACACGTGACCTCCTTCAGCGCTGTTTTTCATTCTTGAAGACTCTGAAATCCCTTTCAAGCCTATTTTTGCCGCAATTGCCACCCAGCCCTCTCCGGCTCCCTAAACCCATCTGAGTAATAGCCCCAAATTTGCACGCATGCCTGGCTCTTACCTGCCACACTGCCTTGAAAAGCAGGACCGCAGCATCCGTGTGCACAAAGGATGCTGCTCCCCAAAGAGGGATATCTGTGCGGTGAGAGAGGTCGACCTTCATTTCAAATTGCCCTTCTAAGGAGAAGAATTCTGAGCTGTGGCTCCAGCCATGTTCCAGAGCCAGATCTGGGTAGCTGCTGCATTCAACCTTTGTGGGACAGCCCTAGTCTTCCGGCCGGACCCAACGAGCCTGGTTTGAGGACAATTTGCCATTTCAATGCTAAGACAGCCAGGCAGAGCGATACAGGGTACAGTAAGAAGCTACCCTGAGGCAAGGGGGGGACTGCAGTGGAAGCTCCAGCAAGACAGGAAGCTGCGCCTGCACAGTCTGCCAGCGCGACGGAAGCCGGCGGCAGCTCCCATAACTGAAAGCCAGGGCCGCATCCTGACATCAATCGCTTCCATCCTACTTCTTCTCTATCACCTCGATCCTCTTCTTTGCCTTCTTGCAAAGGACCAAACATCGCTGCCTTGGAGACTCCGTCCGCCAGGCCCCAGTGAAGCGCCTCCGGCATTGCCTCAGAGACTTGTGAGTGATGTTGCAAGCAGGAAGCGCGCATCTCAAGCGGGGTGTCCCCGCTGCAACCATCCCTAGTACACAAGCTCGCGCACGACCCTGCGTCCCAGGCTTCCCCCCCCTACAGAGGATTTCCCAAGTATGGCCGCGGAAGTGGTGCACCAGTGGGCGCCTGCCCTCGCCAGGCCTTGCCAGCAGGACCACCAGTGTCCCCGCCTTGTGGCGCCGACGCCGCAGCACCCCAGCGTGAGCAGCAGCGAGACCTCCATCCCGGGCACCCCAGTCCGCACCCCCGTGCCTGCAAGCTCGACAGCGCCCAAGCGCAAGCTGGACGCCAATGCAGCGGACGGCATGAGGCCGCGAACACGCCAGCGAGGCGGCAGCAGCAGCCGCTCTGGGGGCGGTACCTGCAGCAGCGGCAGCAGCAGCACTGGCGGCGCAGGCGGTGCCTTCGTGGCCCTGCTGGCTGTGGCTGCACTTGAGCAGCAGCTTGAGGAGGCGCGGCGTGCACGAGCGACAGCCCACAGGTGATAACGTCTTGCTGCATAGTGACCCGCTCTGCACACAAGTGCTTGTGCGCCAAGGCGCTCCCACAACAGACTGCCCTTAACGCCCGGACCCTGCTCCATCCCTGCCTGCAGCCCGGCCCAGAGGTTGTGGCAGGCCACCCTCGCCGCCCACGTGGCCGCAGCCGTGTCCACCCTGCCGGCAGAGGAGCAACGGCAGCTGCAGGAGGCGCGGCGCTTCCTGGCCCTCTTCTAGACCAGCGGCTGCTCGCACGTTGAGCACTGCTTCTGGCAGAATGTGAGCGTGTATTATATGTAGGAGCCAGAAGGGCACCTTGAGAGCTGTGCCCATGTCCTTGAGAGCTAGTTGCCTGTCTTGCCCGGGCTGCCCTGGCCCGGGTGTCCACAACGATCGATACTGCACACACCCAACAAATGAACCTGCGTTTTTGCCTAGCCCGTGTTTCCCGTACCACACCAAGACTGCCACCTGCCACATGGCGTTTTCATGCGCCCACCTGTTTTGCTTGCTCCTTCTCAGGCCATACCCGCTCCACTTCCTGCACTTATCCACCCGCTTACCCGCTTGAACCCAATTCGCTCTGAACGATGCCCTGATGCATTTATGTGCCTTGCCTCTGAAGAACTGCCTGCCCAAGTACTTGCAAGGCTTCTACTGCCTGTAAAGCTTGACAGAGTTGAGGGGTGCATGCGTCCCAGATCTTACCAGAGTGCATGGCATGTGTCATGTGCATACTTTACAGAGAGAGCAGTTCCTGTCCAGGTTGTCAGCTTGTTGGCTGGGCCAAGTGCACACCAGCTGCCGCCACGAGCATGACCAGCAGCGCCCCATTCCTGCTCAGCGCCTGCGCCGCCTGCGGGCGGGGCGCTCCTCCTCCTCCTCGCTCTCCTCCACCGTCGCCAGCAGCTGGGGCTGCGGGTCGATCGCCGCTGGCTGCCGCTGGCTGGCGCCACGGGTGCGGCCCGGGATGGCAGGCAGGTCCTCATCATCGCCACTCTCCTGCTGCTCCTCCTGCAGCGCGGATTGGAGACCAGGGCAGGAAGTTGCAGCGGTGAGGCCCCCAGGCAAAGGGCAGACTGGGCAGGGGCAGACTTGCTCCTCTGCGTAGCCGCAGCGCCCCTCTCCTGCTTGCAGCCCCTGCTCGCCCACCTGCTCCTCTGCCGCCGCCTCCTCCTCCCCTGCAGCAAACATGCTCTGCAGCTTGGACGCGCGCCGCCGGCCCTGCTGCGGCCGCGCCTGAGGCAGCGCCTCCGCCTCCATAGTGGGCATCACCTCCTCCACCTCCTCCTCCCCTCCCAGCTCTTCTTCCTCCTCCGCCAGTGGTGCTGCCGGCTCCTCTGCGTCCTCCCCGCCTGGCCCCAGGGCCTGCCCCTCGCCCTGCCGCTGCGCTGTGCGGCCGCGGCGCCTGCTGCTGCCGCTGGATGCTGCGGGACGGGGGCCGCTGCGGCGGCCGCTGCTGCGTGGCAGCGCGCGCAGCGCGCCCGGCCGCTCCTCCTCCTCTTCGCTCTGCAGATTTGGGAAGACAGCCAGGGCCCAAACGCTGGACGCGAGGGCGCGATGCAAGCATCTTCCCAGCTGCTGCTTGCCTCTCCCTGCGCGTGCTGTGTTGTTCCCCCCTTCCCCCAATCCGCCCATCACCAGTACCTGTCACCAAGCCTCACAGGCACCCACCTCGATCCCCTCTCGAGGCTCCTCCACCTCTTCCTCGCTCTCCTCAATGCCCTCCTCCTCCCCTGCTCCCGGCGCAAAGCTGATCTTGCGTGGCGCCTTGCGGGCAGAGGTACCCGTTGCGCCGCCTCCGCCGCCGCCGGCCTTCTTCAGCACCGACTTGACTCGGCCCTGCAGGTGGGACCGGTGGAAATTAGCAAGCAGGACGCAGCAAGGGCGGACGATGAAACAACCGAGCACAGCCCTTGCGCACCGACACGACGAGCCATGGCACGGCCGGCAAGCAGCACCCTGAGGTGCAAGGCAGCTCCTCTGCTACACCACACAGACGGGCGGGGGTGCAGCCCAGCCCACCTTGGCGGCCCGCTTCTCGATGCACTCCAGGAAGAGGTGGTACGTCTCCCAGCCCGAGTCGCCGGGGGCGGGGTCCAGCGGGGCCGCCGCCGCCTCGACCGCGCCGCGCACCGCCTCGGCGCGGGCGGCGGGCAGCGCGCGCACAAAGAAGGCGATGCCCTGCGGCGCATTGACGGTGTGTGTGGGTGTGTGGGTGTGGGTGGGAGTGGGGGCACTTGGGCTCGACCCGGGCAGGACAGGGCAGGGGCTCAACTGCGTGCCCAGCCACAGCCGCCAGGCTGCAAGCTGTTCTGGGTGCATCCTAGGTCACAGTGCATTCATGGCATGCCGGGTTTCCCAGCCCCGGCCTCCCAGCACACACCTCCAGGAAGCTGAGGTGCTCTGGGCCGTCCCGCAGCGCGTGCTTGGCGCCCTCCACGATGATGTGCTCCAGCGCAGCGGCTGCACAGCAAGCGGGATGGAAGGGTGCACGAGCGTCAGGCCGGCGTTCGGCAGGTTGTGCAGGTGCGTGGCCAGCACGGGCCGACTTGTGCCTGTGCTCCCGCCCCTGTCATGCCTGCGCAGAGTGCCTGCGACCCCCTGCCTGGAAAGCACCCCTCACGCCACCACCAGCCACACGTGCAGCCACACGCACACACACACACACACGCACACACCCCGCCCCAGGGCGCGCACCTGAGGAGTTGAAGCCTGCGTAGGTCTTGGCGATGCGGTCAGACAGCGCCAGGAACTCTTGGTCCGGGCCCACGCCGCCTGGGGGGGGGTGGCAGACATGGCGGGAGGGGCAGGAGGCACATTCGGGGGACGCAGGCGCCCGCCCCGGCCCAGGGACGTGCAGCACCGGCACCCACTCCAGTCAAGCCTGCACAGGCCTTGCAGCGCGGCGCCATTGCATGCATGCGCGTGTCTGCCTGCGTCCATGCTGTGCCTGCCAGGCTTCCCTGCGCTCGCCCCGCCCCTCCCAGCGGCCCACCCTCCTCTTCGATCTCCTCCTCCTCCCGCGGCTCGATGCGCGCGTGCGCCGCCCTGAGGGCCTCCAGATAGGTAGCGGGCACGTCCTCGGGGGCCGCCTTGCGCATCAGCCTGGGCAGGCGGGGGAGGCGGGGGCGCGGTGCGTGGTGGCAGACCAAAGGAGGGAAGCCCTGCAAGGGCGCCGCGCCTGAGGCACCGCCTGCAGCCCTGGCTGCACGCCTGCAGCAGCTTCCTGCCCGGTGCCTGGCTGGCACGCTTCGTGCCCGGGCCCCCACAGTCGAGAGCCACCCAGAGCTGCCAGGCATTCTCCAAAACTTCACATTACCGACCTGCGCCACCTCCAACCCATCAGCAGAGCGAGCTTGCCAGCCGGTTGGAGGCCCCCCACCTGCAGGCCTCCTTGATGACGTCTGCCACTGGCGTCCAGCGCCGCACAGCGCCATCGGACACCGCAGCCTCCGGCCCCACCCACTGGCTGACCAGCTGGGCGGCCAGCCAGGCGTGCTGCGGTACCGCCTGGAACAGCGCCACCTGGGCTGCACGGCTGGCGGCGGCGCGCTGCGGCGCCATGCGCGCGGCGATGCTGTGGGCGTCCTCGTCCTCCTCAGCCTGATGTGTTTGGGGGCAAGCGTGGGGAAGCACACATGAGGGTGGAGATGCGGGGGAGGGGGCGGCTGTGCTCGTGATTGCGTCTCACAGCGCGAGCGCTGCATGGCTGCCCACCTCCTCTGAGCAGCTCCAGGCGGCCCCACCCGTTCCTGCCATGCAGCCCCTGGCTGCCTTCCGGCACAACCAGGCGCAGGGCCCGGGCTCGCCTGCACAGGGTTGCGCAGCATTGCCTCGCAGAGCTGCCAGAAGGTGTGCACCGCGGCATCGGAGGGCTCAAAGCCCACCGCTTCCAGCGCAGTGCCGGCGTACTTGGCGGAGCTGAAGAGCACAAAGGTGTCGGCCAGGGTGCCGGCCAGCTGCAGGGAGAGGAGCACGCGAGGCGGGGAGAAGTGGGTTTGGGCGGAAATGGGAGAAAAGGCAGGGCGCCGGCAAACGGAGGGAAAGAGTGCAAGCAGAGACACCAGCACCGCTATGCGCAGGCCAGCGCAGCTCCACACCTCATCCCGTAGCTCCGAAGCGCCGGCTTCGGCGCCCGCCACGCCCGACGCAATGCCCTCCAGGCTGCCCACGAAAGCTGCCCGCTTGGCGGCCAGGTCTGCCAGCGCGGCGGCATCTGGGAACTCCCGGTCCAGCTGGCGCAGGCGCCAGGCCAGCAGCAGCAGCGCGCACAGCGCGGCATCGCGCACGCACGGCGCGGGCAATGCGCTGCCGCCTGCGCTCCACTGCAGAAAGAGAGGGAAAAGCGCCCGGCAGGCGGGCACTTCAGGGACAGGCCAAGCACACCCGGTTCACAGCCCTCTTCCCTGGCCAGTTGCCCCGCTACGTCCAGCTGCCGCCCCAGCCCAGCCCTCGCCTCGAGAAGCGTGGCTAGCGCCTCGTACACCTCCTCCTCCTCGGCAGCGCCGCCGCTCAGCGCCAGCAGGGCGCGCAGCCGAGCCAGGGCAGCCCGAACATCAAAGAGCACCTGAAGCCAGAGATGCATGGGAAGCAAGCAAGGAGAGGCCGAGCAAGTTGCCGCCACGCAGGCGAGGAAGCACCAGCATCAGGTTTGCACAGCAGGAAGGCTGCCCGGAGCCTGCCAGAACCGACCGACTTGTGCTCTCTTAAAACGGCATGATCAGCAGGCCACGCGCACAAGCAGGCCAAGCGCACCTGCGCCTCCTCCTCGCCCCCGCTCGTCTCGTACGCGGCCACAGCGGCTGCCACGCGCCGCGCACCCGCGCGCTCCAGCGCCCCCACCGCCGAGGCCAGCCCGGCCGCCACATCATCGGTGCACTCGGTGAGCGCCAGCTGGGCGGCGGCCTTGATGGTGTCCGGGCCGGTGCGGGCGCAGGCGGCCAGCGCGGCCACGCACTGCTGGGCCACCTGCTCGCGGGGCGCGTGCGGGGGAGCGCAGCGAGGGCAACCTTTGAGCCACGCACCTGGCGTCCTCATATCTGTGCCAACATATGCGCTAGAAACCAGAGGCAGCGCTTCTGGTTTCTGGAGGTAACATGAGGAGACCCTGCCCTCGCCACAAGTCCGCCCTCGCCACACAGACATTCGCCCCAACAAGAACCCCCCCACGGGACGCACCTGCGGGTCTGCGTGCTTCAGGAAGGTGTCCTTGACCACCCCCGCCAGGCTGGCGAAGCCCTTCTCCTGGCGCTTGAGAGCGTACACCTCCAGGCGCATCTCGGGAATGGTGCCCACCAGGGCAGCAGCCTGCAAATACGAAGGGGCAGGAGGGCCAGGATGGCACTGCCTGTCAGGTTCTGCCACGCACGCGCAACCTGCACATGCCTGCATGCATCTGCCGGCAGTCGCAGCAAGCCCGCCATGGCCGCTGGGCACAGGGATGGCAGCAAAGGGTGGAGCAGGGATGGCAGCGAAGACTTGACAAGCAATCGACTTGCACCCACCTGCACGGGGTCGGTCTGCACCCTGCGCAGCAGCGCCGGCAGGTCCTTCATCAGCGCCAGGGTGGCGTCCTGCCGCGCAGCGGCCTGCAGGGAGCGGTTGCGAGGGGGTCAACATTGGCCGCGCGGCATAGCACACCCGTTTCTGGTTCCATATGCAAGGAAGGCACCCTGCCGCGCAGGCATGTGCTGTGCAGGTCACACCAAGAAGAGTTGGAGCAGTGGCAGCCCAGCGCTGCAGGTCATTGCCTTGAGTGTGCATGCGGGCACGGCGCCGCCGCAGCACCCCACGCTTGCAGACCACCTGCTCCCGGCCCTGCGCACCTGCGCCTGCTGGCGTTCGCGCCCCGCCGCGCCACCTCTGCCCGCTAGCGGCGCCACGCCGCCTGGCAACTGCCCGCCGGTGGCCTTGCGCAGCGAGTCGCGCAGCAGGTGGAGCAGGTTGGTGACGCCCGCCTCGCCAAAATGCGCCTCCGCCTTGCCCTGCTGCGCCCAGCCCAGCAGCAGCGGCCAATCGGACAGCACAGCCACCCTGCAGGGTGCGGAGCAGCGGGGCCACCGATGCCGGTAAAGTGGGCTGCACCGTGCAAGCACAGCCTGCTTCCGGTCAAGACACGCCGCCGCGAGCTTGCACTGCTCTTTGTGTAGGGACCCAGGCTTGAAATGGTGCACAGAAAGCGTACAAGTACCGCCACCAAAGGCCCAGTGGTGATCAAGCTGACAGAGCCACGAACAGAAGATTGTGTAGGTTGCAAACGGTGCAAATCACCGCCAGCGACCGGGCACACCTGTCAAAGAGCGCATCCACCACCTGGGCCACCACCTCCCTGTCCAGCGGGCGCGCCTCCTCGTCCTCCTCCTGCCGCGCGCCCTCCCCCTCCCCCTCGGGCGGCGGGTTGGCGAGCAGGTGCATCACCTGCCGGGACAGGGAGGGAAGGGTGAGGAGGTGCAGCGTGGAGGAGAGGCAGGCCTACTGATCCCATGGGGTTGCAAATTGGCAGCAGGTGGCACTGCCGCAGCGATGGAAGGTGCACTGTTGAGTCCCAGAAAACCGAGCTGTGCAGGAGGCCCTCGGACACACGTCCAGCCATGCAGCGGGGGAGCATGGCAGCAGGGGCAGTGCACCTGCAGGAGGCCTGCCAGCTGGCGCTCTGTAGTTGTGCCGCCGCTGGTGCCCTCGCCTCCCTTCTGCTGCTTCCTGCCACCCTTCTGCTTCTTGCCGCTGCTGGGGGGTGCCTGCAGCATGGGGACCGTGGCTTGTCAGCTGCAACCCCTCAATGTGCACGCTCTGCCACGTTCTGCTTTCCATCTTTGCCAGCAGCACCACGCTCAAAAAGGCAACCGTCCCGGCATTTGCCCTTGCATTTCCTCTTGCATGCCTGCCAGCACACGCCTCACCTGTGCCAGCAGGGCCGTGCCCTGCCTCTCCAGCATGGCCGCCACCAGCTCAGCCACAGCATGCCGCACAGCGTGGCTCTCATCTGCCAGCAGCTCGTACACCTGAGGCAGCAGGGCGAGCAGATAGGGATGCAATGAATCAGCCACTGACATTGCAGCAAACCGTTACTAGATCGGTCCGGGGAGGGGAGAATTAAAACTATGTTCCATGGGTCAAATTGCAAGTCCGGGCAGCGCGGACGCAGCACAGGCAGCCCGCCGCTCGCCTGCGCAAACTGCGAGGGCTGCGCCTGCTTCTGCTTCACCAGGAGGGTGTTGAGCTCCACCTGCGGGGAGCAGGCACGCAGGCAGGTGGGCCCCTTGCAGACGATGGAGAGGAGGTTGCAACCAGGGACAAGCAGCGAGGCGCCTGAAGGGAGCAAGCAATGCACAGCAGGCAGAGTTCGGGTGGGCATGCCATTCAGGGCCGCTAGTCGCAGCCTTGGGCTGCACCTTCGCTGCAACAATCTCAGTTTAACGCGCTGAGCTGGCCTCACCCCCTTGACTGCCACCGCCTCGTCGACATCATAAAACAGCTCTGAGAAGCGCTGCTGGAAGCGCTGCGTGAAGTCCGACAGGCTGGCCAGGTTGTCGGGGTTGGAGTAGAGCGCCAGCAGGGCGTTGACGCTGGCCAGCCGCACGCGCGCGTCCTGCGCAGCCGGGCGCAACAACAGCTTCCTCGCTGCAGGGCTCATCTCGAGGCTGTCCGCCATGCATCCTGGCGTGCAGCTGGGTGCGGCGCGCCCCTCACCGCTGCGCCCCGCCCCCTTGCCTTGTCAGACAGCGCCCAGGCGATGTACTTGAGGTACTGGTCGGTGAGGAAGACAGAGGGGTGCAGGCGCACCCAGGAGCCGATGCCCTCAATCACTGTGGCCCGGATCTCCTCGGAGCAGTCCCTGCAAGGGGGTGGGGTGGGGGTTCCTGTTTGGGCACTTTGGAGGCCGATCCAAGCCGGGGCGTGCCGGGTAGATTGGAGCGCGGCATGCGCATGGTGCGAGGCACCGCTGGCGCGCGGGGCGTGCAGCAGCAGGCTGCACCGCACGACGTGGGTCTGGCGCGCCCGGGGGCCGCAGCCTCCCCTGCCCCAGCGCGCCTGAAGCGGTGCGCAAAGATGCCCTGGAAGAGGGCGTCCGAGTAGGAGCGCAGCTCCTGGATGCGCGCGTGGCAGCGGTCGACGTTGCGCTGGAAGGCGGCCATGCGGTCGGCGGCGGCCTGCGGCGGGGCCGGGAAGGGGGGACGGCAGCGGCAGCAGGGGCGAGCCCGTGATGTAACAAGCTGGACCTGCTTAGCAGCAGCGACCGCCCAAGGGAATGAGCTGTTGGAGCCCCGCTTGCCCAGCGCTGGGAGCGTGCTGGCCGGCTACGGGCACCCCCACCTTGCCGCCGCCCTTCTTGCGCTGCTCGGCCGCCAGCTGGCGCTCGGCGGTGTCCCGCGCCTCGCCCAGCGCCAGGCTGACGTGGGTCCAGGCGGTGACCAGCTGGGCGGCGGTCAGGGTGGCCACCGAGCGGAACTCGCGCACCACAGACCTGCGAGAGGCAGGTTGGGGTGGCAGCCAGGTGGGCAGCTGCGCTCGATGGCCAAGGGGAGCGGAGGCGGGAAGGGGCGGAGCGTGGGAGCAGCACAGCACAGGCAAGGGGGCAGGGCGGGGCGAGTGCTTGGGCCATGCATGCACAACGATACCCCCCCAGCCTGCCCCAGCGTCCCGCACATGGCACGCAAGGCGCAGTCAGCATGCACGCCCAAACAACGCAGCCGACTCTGCTTAACCATGGGCAAGGCGCCCAGGCCTCGCGCCCAGCTGGGCCCCCGCTCCTGCCCGTGCCGGCCACCCACGTGTTGAGCGCGGTGAGCAGCGAGGACAGCCTGTCCAGCAGGTGCTGGTCAAACAGCCCCTGGTCCGCCGCGTACGCCTCGCGCATCAGCTTGGCCCACAGCTCCAGGTAATTGCCACGAAAGGCGCGCGCGGCCGCCTTGGTGCCGCCCCTCCAGTGGTCCACCAGGCCCTCCTGCCGGGCGGGCAGGCGAGCAGGGCGCGGGCGGAGAGGGCTCGGTGCATGCAGACTGCCGAGCGCGTGCATGGCCGGCCGCGTGTCGCTGCCCCGCTTGCCCCTCCGCAGCCTGAGGCGGCCCTGTTTACAGACAGAACTCCCTCCCTTCGCGGCACCTGCAGACACCTGCACCCCCCGCCCCTCCCCCCCCCCCGCACCTACCTGCTGCGCCAGCTGGTCGAGCTCCTCGCGCAAAGCGTCCACCTCGCCCTCCTCCACCGCCTCCTCAGTCAGGGTGTAGTCCACGCCGCAGGCCTGCCCAGGGCGCAAGGGTCGGGCCGGAGGGTTGAGGGAATCCAGGCGTCCGGGGCTGAACAGAGGTGCTGTGGCGCGAAATGCAACGGCGCCGCGCAGCCACGGTCCGACCGCAACCAGCAGGCGTGGCCCGCCAGAGGCAGCTGAAGGCAGGTTGGCCGCCTCTGCTGCTGCTACAGTTGCAAATGTATAGTACCTATGGTTATGCAGAGCCAGGGCCCACCTGCAGCAGGAAGGTGAGCAGCTCGGCGGTGGCGGCGCCGCGCGACTCGCGGTACCGGTCCACCCAGTCCTTAGCTGCCACCGCGATCGAGCTGCCATACTTCTTCACAATGTCTGTAGGAGGGCACATGGACATCAGGGAAATGGATTGGGGCAACCATAGGTTGCAGCGTGGGGGTACGTGCTCAGCTGGCAGGCAGCACCACGATGCAGGTGCAGAGATGCACCGGCTGCGGCCCCTGCACACCTAGCAGCGATGCCTCCTCCAGGTCTTCTGCGGCTTCAGCTGTGTTGCGCTGGCGCACGCGCTGCTTGCTCGGGGTAACGCGACGGGCCTGAATGGATAGGAGGAGGGTTGCAGGTGGGGGCGGTCAGGCGGCAGGCGGGCCGGCGGGCAGGCCGCTCCAAAGCGATCGCTCGAGCCGGAATGCTTACCTGCGCCTTTCCCCGCTCCTCTCCGCGCTCAACCTCTTCATCCGAGTCCAGGACGGGCCTGCAGGGCGCAGGCAGCAACCAGTGGAACCGAGGCAAGCGTCCCAGGCGCAGGGTGCGGCGCGGGGAGCCCAAGCATGTGCAGAAGCGCGATCGACGTACCCTGCGTCCTCGGCATAGTTGACCTGGGCCCGCTTCCGCACTCCCACCATGGCTGCCGCTCCTGCAGCCCTGCTGAGCAAATCTGAAGCTCAAGCTCCACGCTGCAGTTGATGGGTAGTGGTATGGGAAAGCGGCCGAGTGCCACCGCCCATCCAGATTTGAGTGCAAGCGCCTTGCTGGCCGTGCTACCGCTCACTCCGCTCCCCACCCGCGCACCCAAGAGCTCCTCCCTCATGCAAGCTCTTTCCAACTGTTTTGATATGGGTTAATTACAAATCATGCCTGCCAAACAACGCGCTCCTCACATTTCGGTGGCGGGCAGTGGCAGGTTGAATGCTGTAATAGTCGTTGGAATGGAACGGCCTGGGTGGAAATAATCGTGCGGGATGGACCCAAAGTGCAGGATGGAACCAAAGTGGGAAGGACTGTTCATGGGTTGGTGCAGCTTGCAGGAAAGTACAGGCTGCCCCCTGTGCCACAGCACGGCAAAACAATCGCACCCCGGGGGTTGGGGGGCAAATCCAAGATCTCGTTGCGTTTCAACGCGCTGCTACGAGCTGAGGCTCTCAGGGGCCATGGGGCTGCCAGCACCACTGTCGCCGCCCTCACTGCCACTGCTGCTGGTCTCACCCCCAGCACTGGCAGAGCGCTTGCTCACCCGCAGCCGGCGCATGAGGCCCACTGCGCTGGCCGTCTGCCGCCGCAGATAGGCAACCAGGCGGTTGCGCTGGCCGCTGCGAGCCATGCGCACCTCGCTGTGCCGAGCGGCCTCACTCCTGCTGCCGCAAGCTGTGGGCGAGCCATTATGGGCAGCAATGTCTGTGCCGTGCCCGCTGGCACCAGCGCCGGCATCGCCGGGGCTGCTCCTGGGAGAGCTTGTGGCGCCAGCACCCTGCAGGCTGCTACTGGGGCTGCCACCTGCGCCAGCGTTGGGGCTGCCTGGAGACGAGGGGCTGCGTGGGGTGGTGGGGCTGCCCACACCACGGGGCAGCGGAGGGCGGAAGACGGACCCAGTGCGGCCCATGCGGCGCAAGCTCTGCGGCCCGGGCAGCACCAGCCCGGTGGCTGCTGCAGCCGCGTTTGCCATGCCGGGCGGACCCGCTGCAGACATCCAGACAGGAGGTGCCGCTGCAGCCGCGGCAGCCATGGCGGCAGCAGCGCCGCTGCTGGCTGTGAAGGATGCCAGGCCCAGCCTGCTGGGCTTGCGGGCCAGGGCGCCGGCCTCGCCAGGCGGGCGATGCAGCGCCGCCAGCGCCAGCTGCGGCACCAGCGCAAACTGCGTGAGCTCTACCGGGGTGGGCGCCCGCGCGGGGCCCAGCAGCGGCGGGCCCAGCGGCGCCAGCCGCATCGCCGCCAGCTCTCGCGGTAGCGGCAGCGACATGCTGGCCACCTTGCGCCGCGCGGGCTCCTGCCCGGGCGCAAACTCCGTGTCTGATCCGCGGCGCGTGGGCCTGCCAGGGGGCAGCAACCAGCCGCCGATGCCGGCACCTGCCGCCGGGGGCGACTGCGGCGAGCCGGCCTCTCCCATCTCTGCATCGCTTGGGCTGGCAGCGGGGCTGGCGCTGCCGGGGCTGCTGCTCACTGTCATGGAGCCGCTCACGCAGCCTGCAAGGCAGTGGCTGCACTTGCGCCCGGACGCGGCTGTCAGGCCAGTGCAACGGCAGCCGTCGCTGCTGCTGTTTGAGGGGTCGTTTGCCAGGTCTGGCAGGGCCTCCGCCTCTGCTGCCTCCTGTGCTGCCGCCTCCTCGGCCCCCTCCTCCTCCACAATGGCAGCTGCTGTTGCCATGTCTGCCAGCAGGTACAGCGCTGCTGCTGTGCTGCCAGCGGGCGAGGGCGTCGGCGTGGCTGTGGGCTGCATACGCAGGCGGGCGGCCAGCGTGGCGCCTGGGGCGCCCAGCCCCGCCACCGCGGCGGCGCAGTCTGCTGCAAGCGCCAGTGGGGGCATGGATGCCGAGCGGTCCAGGGCGGCCATCACAGAGGCGGTGCGTCGGGGGTGCAGGGGTGGGCGCAGCCGCGCCTGCAGGTGCATCTGCACCCAGCGGTGGCGCAGCAGCTGGGCGGCCGAGGGGCGCCGGGCCGGGTCCAGCTGCAGGGTGGTCCGCACAAAGTCGGCCCAGGGGCTGAGCAGCAGGTGTCGAGGGAACTTGACCTCCACCAGGTCGCACTGGGGGGGGGT
>KQ482041.1:1558613-1579109 GCA_001430745.1 Auxenochlorella pyrenoidosa
CACACAGCAGGGCGCATCCCTTGCTTCCCCTCACAGCCAGCGCCTTCTGCAGCCGCCGCACCTGCTGCTGCTGCCAGCCGGCCCTGAGAGGCAGCCGGCTGGGCGGGCCCGGGCCCTGCCGGCGCTCGTCCCCCACCCTTGGCTGCCCCTGCACCCCTCCCTCACCGTGACCCCCCCTCCCCCCCATCCCCCACCCCCCAATGCGCACACGGTCAGGCGCGCGAGGTGCCGCTGGGCGAGGAGGAGGCGCGCTTCTACGCCGGCTGCGTGGTGCTGGGCCTGGAGTACATGCACGACCGCGGCATCGCCTGGCGGTGAGCGGGGGGGCGCGCACCCCCCACCCAGACACACATTCATCGCGCGCAATCGCGCCTAGCAAGGCCGCGCCCACCCGCCCGCCCGCCTGCCTGCCTGCCCAAACATTCCGCCATCTGCCTTCACCCATTGACTATCATCCGCTGCTCACTAACGGTTGCGCTCCGGGGCGGTGGCCGCGCTGCCTGCAGGGACCTGAAGCCGGAGAACCTGCTGATCGACACGGCAGGCTACCTGAAAATCACCGACCTAGGGTTTGCAAAGAAGATCCCCCAGGCAAGCACGGCAGAGGGGGAGGGCGGGGCAGCGGAGGGCTGAGGGCAGAGGCAGGAGGGCTGAGGGTTGCCGGCAGGGCTGTTGTTAGTGTTCGCCAGCGGCTTATGCCGTGCTGACCGCCACTGTGTTGTGCGCGTGGCAGCATCGCATGTCAGGCCTGAGGCGGGTGCTTCATGTCGCGCCGGCCTGCCGGCACACGCCTGATGGATGAATGAGCGGCGGCCCCCTGCTGCCTCACCCTGCCCTGCTGCTGCCCCGCCCACCGCACCTGGGGTGCAGGGCGGCAAGACATACACGCTGTGCGGCACCCCCGAGTACCTGGCGCCGGAGCTGGTCACCCAGTCGGGGCACGGGAAGGCGGTTGACTGGTGCGCCTGCAGGGCTGGGCAGCCAGCCATGGGGTGTACGGTGTCGTTCTCGGCGGCAGAAACGCAGCGCGTGTGTGCACCCTCTTTGGCGTGGCTGCTGCCGCTGCCTATGCGCCCTGGCAGCCGCCCGGCCGTCCGTTGCGCGTCCAGGGCTGCAGCGAGCCTTGTATGCCCTGACCTGTGGGGTTGCTGCTGACCCGCAGGTGGGCGGTGGGGGTGCTCATCTACGAGATGGTGGCCGGCTACCCGCCCTTTTACCAGGTGCGAGGGGCGGGGTGTGTGGGTGGTTGGGTGGCGATGGGGGGTAAGGGGGTGAGTGGGGGGAGGGGGCCTTAGAGGCCTGGAGGGGAGGGAGGCGCCCAGGGCGGGGCGCTGCAACCGTGCCCACCGTGCTCAAAGGTTGTGCTGACTGCCGGCAGCCAGGAGGGCCGGCTGTGCGCCGTCCTGGAATCGTCCTGCCCTGCAAAGCGTGCAGAACGCGCCTGCACTGTCACTGCAGGAGGACCGCGTGGCCATGTTCCGCGCCATCTGCTCTACAGACTTCAAGTTCCCTTCCCACTTTAGCAAGGTGGGCTGGGCTGTCAAGGCGGGGGGATGCCGCCAGGCTGCCTCACCTGCTGCCCCTATTTCCAGGACTGTACTGCAGCGCTGCCGTGTGCGGCTGGGCGTGCCCTGTCGCCTCTTTTGGCCTGCTGGGCGCTGCTGCTGCTTGCTGCATTCCAGCTGCCTGGGCGGCGCACGGCCCACCACCACACGCGCTGCTTCCACTCTTGCGCCCTGCCATGCCTCCCTTCCCCCTGCATGACGCCGGCCACAAATACGCTCGTCGCGGCCAGCCCTTTTCGTGCCTCTTCTCTGCGCTCGTCCCCTTTCACTGCTGCCGCTGCCCCCCCGGTTTCCCGGGGAGCACGCACGCACTCATGTCACCTGCGCGCCACCTGGCACACCTGGCACCCACCCCGCAGGAGCTGCGGGACCTGGTCAAGCGCTTCCTGGTGCGCGCCACCTCGCGCCGCCTGGGCTGCATGCCCGGCGGCACCGCCGAGGTGAAGCAGCACCCCTGGTTCAGGTGGGCGCGCTGGCTGGCTGGTGGGGGGCACCAGGCAGCGGCGCCAGGCCTGCCGGCGGTGCTGGGGCCATGCCGCCTGCGGGCGACTCAGGGAGAGTGCCATGGGAGCAGCTCAAGGGTGGACACCTGCCGTAGAGATTTGGTGGCGGCCTACAAGTCGCACAGGGTCTGTGCAGCCGGCCGGCAAATTCTCAGCCCCAACCTCCAGCTCTGCCTGCTCCTGCCCGCCTGCAGGGGCTTTGACTGGGATGCCCTGGCTCAGCGCCGCCTGAAGGCGCCATACATCCCCAAGGTGGGCAGAGGACAAGGGCGGCTTACAGCCTGGGGGGGGGGGGGGGCCTTTGGGGGCGGCAGGTAGAGCCAGAGGCACTCGACAGCTCGGCTGGCGCCACGTCGCCTGCTCTTGCGCCTCCCCTTCCGCATTGGGCGCAGCTGCAGCGCGTGGAGTCAGGACTGCATGCGGTGCCTGCACATCAGGCCACCGCTACTGCAAGCTGCTGCGATTCTGTCGGATGCTGTGGCTGTTGCATGACGTGCACACCTACCTGCCACCGGCTCCTTCCCCTCTGTCCCTGGGCAGGTCAGCGGCCCGGCAGACGCAAGCAACTTTGATGTGCCGCAGACAGCACAGCACGTCAAGCGTGGCAGCCGGTACATTTCCACCGGCGTGTTCAAGGACTTCTGAGCAGGTCGCTGCTGGCGAAGCATCCATTCCCCGTGCTCGACAGTTGCAGCCACTGGCGACTCGGAGTTGCCCGTCCATGGCAGATCGCGTCCCGCTTCATTATTTCACACCCGGAAACCTAGAAGAATTTCACTATCCACAGCATGCCCTTATCCCTCCTTACATATAAACACGACAGAGTCCCTCAGAATGCCGAGGTCAAGTGCCAGTAAAAGTTTGCTCCAGCAGCAGGATGCTCCCAGGGTGGTGGCCCAGGAGGTCCTCTGGGGAGCCCGGCCCGCTCTGGGAACTGGACAAAGATTATCCACCAGAGGCCTGCACACCCATTTTTTCCCCCATCTCCTGATATTCATGTTGCTGCCACTGCTGCGTGCTGTGTGCAGCAGGCAAACCAGGTGTGAGCACGGTTGTTTCCTGCCCCGCCGCCAAAGCATGCTTGGCGCCGACGCTCTGATCACACCTGTGCAGCCTTCGTTCTAGGAACATGCTTTGGTGGTGAGGTCTACAGGCTTCCCTGCGCGTCCAGATCGCCCTCCGGGCCTCCCTGTGGGCCCAGGGCTCTTCCCGAGGCACGGGACCAGTCTGACGGCTGGCCGGCGGTCCTCTATCGAGCTGCGATCGCTTCTGAAAGCATAGATCTTCGATGTCGGACCCGGTGAGAGCCGAGTGCCTCTTGTGTTTGTCGGACCCTTTGCCAACTCTAGTCGCTCGCCCCCCAATGCGTCATGCTCGTTCCCAAAGGGCTGCTGCTGGTGATCCGGCACCAGCAAGGAGGTTGGCGCGACTCGGGCCGAGTGAACCGGCGGCACCGCCTGTCCTGATGGTCACCCACGCCAGCAGTTGGTCGATACTGTTGTTGCCTGCTGACCACCTCACCATCCCCTTGCTGGGACGCCTGCCTAATGCTGCAGAACCAGCCTGGCGGCGACCAGAGCCGCGGGCACAGCTACTACCCGGGCGGCTACCCGCCCCCGGGCGGCTACCCGCCCCCGGGCGGTTATCCGCCGCAGGTGGGTCCTGCATGGCCAAATGAGCACACTGCAGCTACGCCCTTGTGCATGACGCTAACAATTGCAAGGGAAATCTTTTCGCCGCTTTGAGGGCAACATCTTACAGGCCATGGCAGCAGCAGCTCGCTCCAGCGTGCTTGTCGTAGGCACAATCCTGCTTGTCCGTCTGCCCCTCATGCAGGGCTATCCGCCGCCCCAGGTGCGCCCTGCCTGGCCCATAGATGGCTGTCCTGTCCTCTCATGCGGGATGACTGGAGATCGCAGATGCGATGCAGCTCCTACAAGCAGGGCACATCGTTTTGTTGACATCAGCTTAACGAGTTGCTGTTCCTTGATGCACCAAACCCTTCACCCCCCTGTTTGCAATGCCGCACCGCAGGGCTACCCGCCGCAGCCCGGCTACCCACCGCAGGCAGGGAGCTTTGGCAGAGCAGTGCCCTGGCTGCTCATTTGCGGATCCTGTTGGATATTCACGAGATGCTGGCCACCTCAACTTTCGACCTGCAGTCGTGCGGCTGCTGAGGGTGCCCTTTTCGCTGCTATGCAGGGCTACCCGCCGGCCTATGGCGCACCTCCAGCACCCTATGGCACTCCACCGCCAGCGCCCTATGGGGCCCCGCCTTACGGCGCACCCGCGCCCTATGGCGCGTCCCCGCCGCAGCCGCACCCAGGTACGCCTGCCAGCCCTGTGGCTGCAGGAGCTTTGCATGGTTATGGGCCTTGCTAATGGTGCTGGCGGTGCGCCCCCATCTATCAACCGCCAGTCAGCTGTGCGCCTGCCGCTGCAGGCGGCTACCCGGGGGCCCACATGGGCGCCGCGGCCATGGCGGGCGCCGCCATGGGAGCCATGTATGGCCACCACCCGCATGGCCACAAGATGAAGCACAAGGTGGGGTCGGCGGGGAGGGCACACTCTGTGCGCAGGACAGCATGGCAGGCAGATGGCAGAGCCCGTAGGCCTGCTGTTGGTGGGCGCATCTGGTGCAGGCCTCAAGCTATCGCAATGGCACAGCGCATGCGCAAGGCATCCTCCAAGCATGCAGTGCGAGTGAATTGCCCATGTCCCCGGTCCCACTGCAGGGCATGAAGGTGGGCACTCTTGATGGGCAGCAGAGGGGAGCGCTGTGGTCTTGGGGCATGCAGTGCTCCATGTCGTCTGGCCTGGAGGCGTCTTCATTGCCCCCGCTTGGCGCTGTCATCAGTGTGCGTGCTGCTGAACCCTCCCCGTACATCTGGCCTCGTCGCTGATCCCCAACAACTGTCATCTTGCGCCCCGCAGTACAAGGGCGGCATGGGCTTTGGCAGGCACAAGTTCAAAGGCGGCAAGTGAGTTGGGTGCTGATTACGAGCAGCTGGGTGCTGGATTTCAGGCCTGGAACAGGCCGCGGGCCGGGGAACAGGGAGGCGGTTTGGTGGCAGGTGGCCCGCCGTGCCCGCTCACCTCCCCACGCCACCGCCTGCTGCAGGTTCAAGAAGGGAAAGCGCTTTGGCCGCCACAAGGGCAAGTGGAAGTAAGGAGCGACTGATGAAGGGGAATAACCATCGATCAGTTGAGCGCTTCTTTGAAGGCGCGGCAGTGTGCGCAAAACTGCAGCAGCGGCCTGCTGCGCCAGCGGCGCCTCTGCACACCCGCTTCTGCTTGTCAACCCCTGCCTTCCGTCCTTGTGCACCTTTTTCGACTGTTGATATACAAGAATCGATTCCATAAGCGAGCTATGCAGCGGCAACCCGCAGCGGCCGTCTTGCGCCAACCGTATGCATGCATATGGGTCCTCTGCAACCCTGCTCCCAGCCAGGTCTTGCTTGAGAAAACACTCGTGCAACTCTAGTCATGCGCACAGAAACGCTCTACGGACGCGCCATGAACCTTGAACAGTCCGAGGGTGCCCGTGGGACCCTGCTGGCAGCTCGCCCAGCACCCTTATGCCTGCTTGAGCCTCAGAGGAAGATGAGGAGGCAGTTGTGCCTGTTTGCAGAGCCGCACAGCACAGCCCCCCTGGCAGGAAAGTGGACAGGTGTGCGCAATGCCTCCACAACACCGGGCCTTACTGCGAGCTGCTCATGCCCTGCTTGCTTGTGCTCTGTTCAAATTGCTTGATCAACCGGGTTCCCCGCCAGCCGAGAGGGGCGACCCAGCCCGCCTAGCTGCCGTGCACCAGCCCCCTCACGCTCCTCCCCCTGCCCGAACCCGCCCTCCCCCAGGGCCCTGCTCCTTGCTTAACTGCTTCCCAGCATTGCATGCGCGTCCAGCTGCGCGCGCTCGCGGGCTGAACGCGGGCATAGGCGCAGGGTGCGGCTTCAGTGCACTGAGCAGCTGAGCAGCCACCGTCTCGCCGCAAGCAGCACCAGCGGCGATCGGGCGCCCTGTAAGGCCGGCCCAGGTCCGCCTCCATCATGCTGGCCGCCCTGATCCCAGCTGGCACCGGCGTCGCCGCCGCCGCATACGGCTGGTATGTCGCCGCCTTGGGCGCGGCGGTGCAGCTGGCGGTGCTGCTGTCGCTGCTCGTGTCGGCAGACCGCCTGCTCAACGTGGCCAAGTTTGGGTTCATCCGCGCGCGGGCGGCGCTCACCGGCAAGCTCCCAAAGGACGACTGGTTCTGTGCGCCGCTGCCGCGGGAGGCGGAGGAGCACCCCATGGTGAGGCGGGCATGGCGGGCATGCAGGGCAGGGGCAGCACCCAGGCAAGGCCTGCCATGCCGCTTGCGGCCCCCGGCCAGGCTGCTGCCTCCCCGCTGCACCCCTGGGGCACATGCAGTCGGCAGGGCTTCTGATGCATGCAATTCACGCAGTACGCGCGCGTCCCCGGCGTCTGCAAGGCGCCGGACGGCGTCCCGCAAACCTCTCCTCTCTGCCCTGCCACCCCGCCCCTCAGGTGGCGGTCCAGCTGCCCATGTTCAACGAGCGCGCTGTCTGCCAGGCCATCATTGACTGCTGTGCCGAGCTGGAGTGGCCGGCGCAGCGGCTGAAAATCCAGGCGGGTGCAGGGGCTGGCAGGGGCGGAACGTGGAACGTGGGTGGGGGGGCCAGCACAACAGCGCCCTGGTCAAGCATGCTCCACTGGCGGCCACGCAGTCGGGCCCAGCCGCTGCCCAGGGCGCAGGGACAGGCCTTGAGGATCGTTCTCTCCACACGCTGTGCGGCCGTACCCATAGCCTGCTGACGGCCCGCCCGCCTTGCTCGCCCACCATTCCCCCTCTCCCCTGCACCTTCCTTGGCAGGTGCTGGACGACTCCACCGACCCGGTCACCTGCGAGCTGGTGGACGAGAAGGTGCTGGAGTGGCGGGAGCGCGGCATCCACGTGGAGTGCCTGCGCCGCACCAACCGGCAGGGGTACAAGGCGGGCGCGATGAAGGAGGTGGGTGGGTGGGGGGGGCTTGGGAGGGGCTCTCGTGGGGTAGCAGGGCTCCTGTTGCAGCTGCTGCTGCCTCAAGCTCAGCTCTCCCAGGTTGCTCTCAGGGCTGCCCGCTTGCGCTCCATGATGTGCGCTGGCAGCAGCTCCCCATGCATTTCTGGCACTGGCTTTGGATCCGAGTCTAGACAGTTTCTGCCAGCCCTCAGTTCTTGGGCGGCCCTGGCCCCGCACCCCCCCGCAGGGCATGGACCTGCTGGCCAAGCAGGGCTGCGAGTTTGTGGCCGTATTTGACGCCGACTTCAAGCCCGATCCCGGGTTCCTGCAGCGCACCGTGCCGTACCTGATGGGCAACCCCGAGGTGGGTGCTGCGCCCCGCCTCGCCAACACCTCCCTGCCTCGCCAACAGCCGGGCACAGCATGTTTGCAGTTACGCGCTGGCCCTGAGGGGCACAATGTGAGGGCGCTGTGCTGCAGGCAGCGCACCTGAACGCACGCCTGCCCATCCATGCACTATAAGGTGGACTCGCCACGTGCGCCCCGCCCCCTCTTCCCCCCTCTCTCTCGCGTAGGTGGGCTACGTGCAGTCGCGCTGGGTGTTTACCAACCCACAGGAGTCTTACCTGACCAAGGCGCAGGAGGTGGGCCCTTTCAAACTGGATCTGGGAGCGGATGAAACGGGGCAACAGAGCGGTCGCTGCATGAAGCCATCTCGGCCACTTTTCTCCAGGCGCCGCGCCTGCCCTGGCCTGCCACTTCCTGTGGTCCCTCTGCCCGCACCACGGCCAACCTGCCTGGGCCGCGTTCCGCCTGGCCCCGCCTGTCTTGCCCGCAGGTGTCCCTCAACTACCACATGAAGTGCGAGCAGTACAGCCACTCGGCCTCCCGCTCCTTCTTCAATTTTAACGGCACCGCAGGTGGGGCCCGAGGTGTTGGGCAGGCGGCCCGGCTGTTTTCTCAGGGCCAAAGCATGCATGCACCCTTCACCCAGGCAGCTCCCCAGGGCACTGCTGCTCGCTGAATTGCTGCCGCCCAGGGTGACCAGCCCGCCGCTCACCCATCCCGCCACCCCCCCGCAGGCGTGTGGCGCCTGGCGTGCATCGAGCACGCGGGCGGGTGGAACGCGCGCACCACTGTGGAGGACATGGACCTCTCCCTGCGCGCCTACATCCGCGGCTGGAGGGCCATCTTCCTGGACGACGTGACCTGCCTAAACGAGGCAAGGGGGCGCCTGGAGAGGGGGTGGCGGGGGACTTGGTTGGAGGCAGCGCGCATGCCTGGGCAGGGCAGCGGGTGAGCAAACCCACAGCCCACTCGCGCAGAGCATTTGGACCAAGAAATTCATGAAAAGAATCGCCCCGCCTGCCCCTGGCGCTCCCCCTCTGAGGTCACCTCCACCCCCCCCCCGCAGCTGCCCGCCTCCTTCTTTGCGTACCGCAAGCAGCAGCACCGCTGGACGTGCGGCCCCATCCAGCTGTGGGCCAAGGCCTCGGCCGACGTGTGGGCCAGCCAGCTGCCGCTGCCGCGCAAGCTGGAGCTGGTGCTGCTCTACTTTGGCGTGCGCAAGTGCGCCACCCACCTCGTGTCGCTGGGCTTCTTCTGCACACTGGTGCCGCTCACCGTCTTCACCCCCGAGGTGGGCGGGGACAGGGGGGTAAGGGACGCTGGGCGCTGCCCTCTGGTGTACCTTCCAGTCGGGCCTGCCAGGTGCGGCGCCCGCCAGGCAGGGAGCATGCCGCGCGCCAGGGCGTGCACTGTTGCACGCCACCCCCCAGCCTGAAAACGTACAGCTCAGCCCAACCTCCCTCGCTCCCAGGTGCGCATCCCTGCCTGGGCTCTGGTGCACCTCCCCGTGGCCGTCACCCTCTCCACCGCCTGGTTCACCCGCAAGGTGCGTGCAGCTGGGTGCTGGCCAGGTGCCACCTGGCGGGGTGTGTCCCTGCCAGCATTGCAGACGCAAGAGGCAGACAGGTGTTGGCGCAACCTCGCTGGGCCCAGCTGCCAGGCTGCAAGCACACTGCCGCCTCCCTAAACCAGCAGCACCCGCCTCCCTCTCTCCTCCTGTACAGGGCTGGATTTACTCCATCCTGTACGTGCTGTTTGAGAACGCCATGGGCACGGTCAAGCTGTGGGCGGTCATCACAGGTGGGGGGCTGCCGGGCTGCCGGGGAAGGATGATTCGGGAGCTGCGCAACAGGCTGCCGGCATCACTTGCGGGGCAGCTTTTCTGCGGCAGGCTGCCTTCAGGCTGCCTCTCAGCATGCCCCCGCCTCCCCGGCCCCCCCTCCCCCTCCCCCCTGCAGGCCTGCTGGACCTGCAGCGCGCCCAGGAGTGGGTGGTCACCACCAAGCTGGGCTCCTCCGACAAGCGCCCCGGCACCGCCTCCGCCTCGGTGCCCATCCCCTCCTGCCGCCTCTACCTGCAAGAGCTGCTGTGGGCGCTGTTCACCTGGGCCGCCGGCTTCTACGCCCTCTTCACGCGCGCCACCCACCTGGGGCTGGCCGTCTACCTCATCATCCAGGGTGGGTGGGTGGGCTGGGAGATGCCTGCTGCTGGTCTTGCACGTGAACAGCAGGGTGTGTGTGGGGGAATGCCTGTTGACATTATTGTATGAGATGGGCAGGTGGAGGGCCAGGTGGGCAAGGGGCTGCAGGCGCTTTCGAGCGCGTGGGGCAGGCGCTACCAGCCGGCACGCCAGCCGGTCCGCGAGGCGGCAGAGCTGCCCACCAGCACCGCCTCCCCGCTGCCCCCGCCGGCCCCCGCCTCCAGGCACCGTCTTCCTGGCCTTTGCCTTCAACTGGGTGGACGCGGGCGGCCTGCTAGGCGGCCGCCTGGGCGACGACATCATCAGGGTGCCCGTCAGGGCCTCTGCCGAGGGTGTGCCGCTGCTGGCTGGGCCAGGCGCGGCTGCTGTGGCGGGCTTGCCCGCCGACGCCACGCCGGGCAAGGCGGGCAAGCTGGGCCGCGAGGTCAAGCGCGCGCACACCATGTGAGGCGTGACATGAGTTCTTGCCAAGCAAGCTGGCTGGGCACGCTGCTGCATATCCCTTGCATGGGCGCTGTGCTTCATGCAGAGTGCAGGCGTATTGCTGCGCCCATTCTGGCGCATACCAGCTCACTGGATCCCCTGTCCCATGATCTGCCTCCTGGGCCTGCAGCCCTGTCATCCAGCTCCACAGCACTGACCGCCTGGCAGCCATGCAGCCTGCTGCCACTGCTCGCGGCCAGCTGGAGAAGGCGGCAGGTGCGGCCCTGGTGAAAGGATCTGTGTTTGCAGTGGGGCCGTGCCTGTGGCGCAGCCAGCACGCTGCCGCTCGGTTTGCCTGCCCGCGCTGCATCCTGTGCTCCGGCAACAACCAGCCATCCGAACTCCTTGTGTTTTACAGCTGCCCCCCGCCCCCGCCCACCCCCCCACCCCACCCACCACACACACACACACACCACAGCCGATGTGCTTGACGCCCCCCTGGACGGCCGCTCCTCCCCCACCTCCTCCACCGGCTCCTGCTCCGGCGACTCCTTCGGCGCGCGGTGAGGCGGCAGCGCCCGCCCCCCTTGTGGCTTCACTCGGTTCCTTTCTGGATCCAGCCTGCTCATGTGACCTGCTGTGCATGCATCCAGACTCGCTCGCGAGCAGGCGACCGAGCCGGGCTTCCTTTGGCCCCACCCTTCCCACACTTGCGTTTGTGTGCGAAAGTCCGGTGCCCCCCCCCACACCCCCCGCTGCAGCACCCCCGACTCCCTGTCAGACGGCGAGGCCAAGCTGTCTGGCTCCGTCAGCAGCCTGGACAGCGTGAAGCTGGACAGCAAGTGGGTTGTGGGGTGGTGATGATGGCAGTGATTGGGGTGGGGTTTCGGGGGAGGGCACAGGACGGGCAGGGCCTGGCAGCAGCATGCCCATCTGACGACTGTCTGCGTGCCCGATCTAGCCGGTCTGAGGGGGCACCTCACACAGCCACTCTTCCCCTAGAGCCCCCCCTCACTCGTCGCCCTTTATCCCACCCATCGTGGCAGGTGGCGCAACACCTCCCCAACCTCCTCGCTCACCGACATCTACGCTGCCAAGCCCGCGCTGCCTGTGTCTGTGTCGGCGACCACCAGCCTGCGCCGAGGCCTCAACGCTGTGTTCGGCCTGCCGGCTGGCTACTACGCCAGGGTTCCGGGGCACCACGACGATTAGGAGGCCTGCACAGCGGGTGCGGCATGAGGCTGGCGGCTAAGCCCAAGAAGCCCGACCTGGCCAGCCCCCGGGGCGGCAGCGCCAGGCAGGCACGTGTGAAGATGGGCGCTGGCGTCGACGCCAGCGCTCCCATGATCCTAGGAAACTCACCCTCTCTCAGCACTCGTCCCATAGCTGCAGGCATGCTCTGCCACGACCGTCCGGTAGACAGCTGAGACACTGTCCTCATCCCCTTCTCGCTTTTCCCCCACGATAGCTCGAACCGCACCCATCTGTCGATGCGTTGCTACCCTGCACACATGCCGGCACCGGATTTTGTGGTTTGCCTGGCTAACAATCCTGATTCGATTCTTTTCCATCTTATATCCCGCCACACTTGCCCGGCCCTGCACTGTACAGCCGCTTCGCATCTGCTGCCGCTTTGGTCTCGCACGCCTGTGCCAAGCTCTCGTCCCCAGTGTCTGCTGCAAAGGTGTCTTGTCCGTCCCTGAAGGAGTGAAGTGCAATATAATCCAGGGTCAAGGAGATTTGGGGCGCAAAGAAAGAGGACACGGGAGGGAGCAACTAGGACAGGTGAGACGTGCGGCCTGAGGCGGAGAATCGCCCGAGCGGCCGCTAGCGGGCGCGCCAGCGGGGCGTAAGCATGCGGGGCAGAAGGTTGTCGACCGCTGCAGCTCGGGATCACTGTCAGATCACTTGCCGGCTGTTTCCACGCGAGTATAGACCTGGTAGGGCAGCATCCCAAATGGCGCGGGGCCATCTTGAAGCCAACTTGCTCGACGGCGTGAAGCTACGCGACACTCAGGTCTTCGGTGAGGCCACAATTGGCGGGAGGAGGCCCCGCAAGCCAGGCTGCCTCAGCATCTCCGACTGTTGGGACCCCTTCCGCGTGCTGCTTGTCGCTCCTCTCGGCCAGGTACCGGCCTGAACCTGAAGCTGGGCAGTCTGGCAAGGCACAGATCGGCGACAACCGCCTTGCGCTGCCGATTCCCGCCGGCGCCTCTTGCGCCCTGCAGGCGCTCACGTTGCTGACGTTTGTTGGAACCTTTCCTGTCCTTCCCTTTGCAGGCAGGCAGGACCCATACTGCGTTGTGAGTATGCGCGGTAACATACAACTGCTTGGCAGCACTCTCGGTGCCACAGGGTGTAAGCTCGGCTTTGCCCTTGGTAGAGACAGCTGTATCAACAAGCAAACCCCATGCATCGCCCCTTCATCCCCGCCTGCAGTTCCAGCTGGGCACGGTGCGTGTGCGCAGCCGAGTTGCTGAGGATGGAGGCACCAAGCCCAAGTGAGACGGGTACCACGCGCTCCATCAGCCGGCCTGCCTGCGCATGGAGCAGTGCTGAGCGCTGGGCATCATCCGGTGCCAGTGACACGGAATCACGCCCTCATGCTTGTTGCCCTGTTGAGCGGGTTGACCGCCACTTGAGAGCGCAACCGCTGAGCAGGCCTGGCCCCCCCCTCTGCCGCGGCCCCCCCGGCAGGTGGAACGAGCGCATCAGCCTGGGCACCGTGAGCACCTCGGGCGACCCGCAGCTGCTGGTGGAGGTGTACAACGACCAGCTGGGCAAGGGTGAGGGCCGGGGCACAGCGTGTTTGCGCTCACAGGGGCGTAAGGGTCAGGCCTCGGGGGCCTCGCTCCCAGGGCAGCCGGGCTATGCGACATCTGGCAGCTTGCAGGGGTGCGCAGGCGCCGCCGCGCCGAGTCTGATGCCGTGCGCCCCGAAACTGCCAGCTGGTGGCCTCCGCACCGGTGCCTGTGGAACCTGCGGGGCCTGGGGCTGGCTCCTCGGCAGCTTGAGCTGCAGATTGCCCAACCTTGCGCGCCCACCATCGCCCATGCAGATGAGCTGATCGGCGGAGTCATCATTACCCTGGGCCGGGTGTTTGCCTCGGGCTTTGACGATGTGCGCGCCCCGCTGCGCTCCCGTGACGGCAAGGCGGCGGGGGAGCTGAACATCATCCTCAAGTGGACACCAGAGGGCGGCGCCGCCCTCGCCGGCGCACACAAGCCGCCGAAAACGGCGCCAGGCGCCTGGGCATATGCTGGTGGCGCGGCAGCCGGCGGCGCTGTGGCAGCCAATGCACCAGGCTACCCGCCCCAGGCCGCTGCTGCGCCAGGCTACCCGCCTGCGGCTTCTGCCCCCTACCCGCCCCAGGGCACCGCTGCAGCGGGCTACCCGCCTGCGGCTTCTGCCCCCTACCCGCCCCAGGCCACCGCTGCACCGGGCTACCCGCCCCCGGCTGGTGCCCCCTACCCGCCCAGCGCGCCGCCTGCAGGCCACTCCTACCCTCCGCCAGCAGGCTCGCAGCCGCACAGCTCCTACGGCGCATCTGCTGCCATGGCCGCAGCCGGCGCGGCAGTGGGCGCCGCCATGGCTGCGTCTCATGCCGGCTATCCGCCGCCAGCGGGGCATGTGGCCCCTCCTGGCTATGCAGCGCCAGCCCCTGCCGGCTACGGAGCCCCACCGCCCACCGGGTATCCAGGAGCCTACGGCGCACCTGCGGCGCCGTATGGGGCGCCGGCAGGCTATCCCCCCCAGCAGGCGTATGCTGCGCCGCCGCCAGGTGCGGCCCAGTGGCCACAGCTGCACCTCTTCTAGTCAGCTGCAGCCCGAGCTTCACGAACTGATTTTCTGGGTAGGATATGTTTTGCAACCCCACAGTGGGACATGGGTTCAACTGCCGCGCCTGGAGGGCGCCGCCGCTCTTGCAGAGAGCATGCCTGCCTGAAACCTAGCCAGCCCCACCCGCGCTCGCTGGGAGTGTCGTTGCTCATGCCCATCCGTTCACTTCCATTCCGTGCAGCCTACTACCCGTCTGGCGGCAGCAGCCATGCCATGACCGCCGCGGGCATGGGCGCCGCTGCCGCCGCTGTGGGCATGGGCATGGCATACGCGCACCACCCGCCACACTCGCACCACGCCCCGGTGTACAGTCACCACGCGCCGCACTACCACCACTCCAAATTCAAGGGCAAGTTCAAGCGGGGCAAGTGGAAGGGCGGCAAGTGGAAGGGCGGCAAGTGGAAGTGAGGCATCGAGCCCGGCATACGAAGCAGGGGCCGCGTCACAACATCAACAACCTTGTGCAATGTGGAGCTATCATGCCATGTGTAAGCCATACCGCTTTTTATACCTTGTTGTTTTAGAATTTGTAATGAACAAATGAACAACAGCATCATAATGATGTCAACTCAGAGCCTCGTGCATGAGGAATGCAAACGCCAGCACCTGATCATTGGCCTTGAATGCAACCAGGATGCTGGCGGGAAGGCAGGTGCCCACCATCAGTGCGGTGTGGTCCTCATCGCCCTGCACCATCTTCCGCCCTCAAGATCGCTCTTGCAGGCTTGGGAATGGCTGGGAGGCCGTTGTCCTGCAGCATGCGCCCTTCCGCCAGATCGACCTGCATGGACGGATGCAAGGCACATGCGCTCCTGCTCTCTGCAACTGTGCCTGCTGTACCAGGGATTGGCCTCTTGCTGCCCTCACCCACCGCTGTCAAGAGCCTGCTCCGAGTTGGACACCGTGCTCGTTTTTGGGTGTGCCGCTGAAATAACGAGCTGGAACGTTTATAGGCCCTGTACAGCGCCCTGCGGGGCGGCTGGCCGGCGTCCGTGCCATGGGCGCCAAGGAGCACAGTGTCCCCAATAGGCGGGTAGTTCACGTGACGCGGGAGGAATGGCGAGAGCACACTCGCCAGGAGCGTGAGAGGCGGGCCGAGGAGAAGCGCGCGCGCCTGCTCGAGGTACGCCGCCGCTGGCGCCGCCGCTGCCGCCGCCCCCGGCTCTGCTCAGCTCGTGCAGTCCATGCAGTTTGTGTTGCCCTGCGTACCTCGTCCACACTGATGGCTATGTGAGAATGTGCAGGACTTTATGGCCATGTCGTGGGGCAGGTGCCCACCTGCGGCGGTGACGTCTACGCGCTTCTGTCCAATGCACGCCTGTGTGAGCACTGTGCATGCAGGCCTGCCGTGCGGCTCGGGAGGCTGCTGAGCAGGAGGACGTGTGGATGGACAGGGTGGAGCAGGCTCCCATCTACACCCCGACAGAGGCAGAGTGGGAGGACCCGCTGGCCTACATTCGCAGCATCCAGGTGGGCGGGCAGTGCCCTGGCCCCAGGCAGCACAACCTGCTTGCTGGGCTCAGCCTCAAGGCTGCTGAAGGTGGGCGCGGCGCGGCAAGCACAGGCGGCAGGCATGCTGCGCGGGCGGTAGCGCCACGGCTGTGTGACCCCAGGCAGATGCGGCCAGCCATGGCTGGGCGCCCCTGCTCAACACTGCATCGTGCTGCCCGCAGGCCGAGGCGTCCCAGTATGGCATCTGCATCGTGCGGGCGCCCGTGGCGCCCACCACCCCAGGCGGCCTGGTGAGCGCCGCCGGGGCCTGGGCAGCTGGTTGGGGTGACCGAGGTGCCTCTGCCTGCCATGCCTTTTCTGCCTATCGGTGCTTGCGCCTCGGGGCGGCCCTGGCCCCGCGGCAACAGGGTGCCCGCTCACCCCTGCCTGCGCGGCTGCCGCCCGCCGCCTCCTTCCCGCAGTGCATGGCGCTGCAGGACGCCGCCTTCAAGTTTGACACCCGGCAGCAGGCGGTGCGGGACGAGCCGTGGGAGGACTTCTCGGGGGGCGTCACCTTCCAGTATGTGAGGATGCAAAGGGGCGTCGCGTCGGGAAAGGATTGCAGCTGGGGGGGTAAAGAGGTGGGTTGGGCGCCGCAGCGCTGTCGGGGAGGCGCAGCTGTGGGCGAGGGCTCGTGCAGCGCAGCGGCGCGCGGCCGCCGCTCTCTGCGTGTCTGGAGCTTGGGTGGGCTGCCAACCGGGACGGGGGGGGGCATGCTCCGAACCAAACCCCTGCACATGGCGTGCAGCAGGCAGCTTGAGGGCACGACAGGGGCCCTTCTCAGACTGCTTTGTTAGAGGCCGCTGCACATGCAGTGCGTCACGCCTGTGCACCCCCCGCCCCCCTCCCCCCTGCAGGGCAAGCGGTACAGCCTGCGCGAGTTCCAGGACGCCGCCTGCGCCGCCGCCGCCAAGCGCTTTGGTGGCCTGCACGGCTGCCTGCCCGCACGACTCATCGAGGTGGGCCTGCCCGGGCTGCCGCGGGGCGGTCGGCATGCAGTCAAGCATCCCCGCCGCACGGCTGCCTCGGCGGCACTCGAGCACTGTCCCACGCGCCCGCTGGCAGCGGGTGCCCACTGGCTGCCGCTGCATGGCTGACGCACAACTGTCTCAGCCGAGCCCACTGAGCATCCCTCAGCGTGTCCCCCCCCCTGCCCGCGCAGCGCGAGTACTGGCGGGAACGGCAGCGGCGCGACGGGCCCCCCCTGCTGGTGGAGTATGGCAACGACGTGGACGGCAGCCTGTTCCTGGGGCAGGACCGGCTGGGGGCATCGCGGTGGAACCTCAACGTGAGGGGAGAGGGGGTCGGTGGGCGGGGCCATGTGTGTGTATGTGTAGAGGGGGCGAGTAGCTGGCGAGCGGGCGCGCTGTGCCCTGCGGCGTTGCAGGGTGCAGCGCTCCCAGCGTGCAATGGGCCTGCAGGGCAGGCTAGCAGGCGCGGGGCCTCCCGCACGCTGAGGAGGTGCATTACGTTTACCAGGGATGCCTGCTTGCTGCTGGCGTGGGCTGACCCTGTAATGCTTTGGCGTCGTGCGGCGCCCCCCCTCCCCCCCCGCAGTCGCTACCGCTGGAGCCAGGGTCGGCGCTGCGCCACTGCGGGCGGCCCATCCCGGGCGTCTCCACCCCCATGCTCTACATCGGCCAGCTGTTCTCCACCTTGTGAGGGGGCCCGCTTGCCGCTGCTCTTTGCTGCCTGCACCGCCGCCGTAAGCAGTGCAGCGTCTGTGTGCCCGGCCGCAAGCGCACAGCTGGTGACGGAACGGCCGGGCAGCCCGGGGGGCTGGGCCCAGGGGCCCTCTCTTATCCCAGCCGCCCGCGCTCACCCCCGGCCCTGCCCCCCTGTAACTGCACCGCAGTTTTATTTAAAAGCTAACCCTTTGACAACAATATTCAATAGTTATTAGCCACCTGCCACCCCCCGCAGCGCCTGGCACGTGGAGGATCACTTCATCTTCTCCATCAACTACCAGCACCTGGGGGCGCCCAAGACATGGTGGGGCCGGCAGCCGCCCGGGGCCGCGCGCAGGGCAGCTCCTTTTGGGGCGCCGACGCGGGCCGCTCGCCGCCTGCCGCCACCGGAAGCAGGCACCGGGGGGGTATCTCACTGCACATGTGCTCGACCATGGCCCGTGGCCCGCACCACCCCCCTTCTGCAGGTATGGCGTGCCCGCCAGCGACGCCGACAGGTTTGAGCGCGTTGCGCGGGACAGCGTGTACTCCCGGGCGGTGGCCAGGCTGCAGGCGGCCGGCGCCAGCGAGGCAGAGGTGGGCGGCTGGTGGGCGTGCTGTCCGAGGCAACAGCGGGGGGCTGCCTGCCAGGCGGGCCTGAGCTTGGGATGGGTCGCTGCTCCTGTATCACGCATACTGTCTATTCCTCGCTTATACCGCTTGCTCGCAGCCGCTCCCATGCGCCAGCCATCCAACCCTCTGCCCTGCCCGGCCCCCCCTCCTCTCCCCCTCCCCTCCCCCCGCCCAGGTGTGGAGCCAGGTGGAGCGCGCGCTGATGGGCAAGACCACAATGTTCTCGCCGCGCCTGCTGGTGGAGGCAGGCAAGTGCCCCTGGGGCGGCGGCAGTGTGCGCCTGTTCCTGTGCGGAAAGAACAAGCCTCACCGCCACCCGTCTGCTTCCCACCTGCGCCTAAGCCCCCCCCCACCCTACCCCACCCACCCACACGCCCCGCAGGGGTGCGCGTGTGCCGCGCGGTGCAGTGCGTGGGCGACTACGTGCTCACCTTCCCCCGCGCATACCACGCCGGCTTTGGCAACGGCTTCCAAGTGGGGGAGGCCGTCAACTTTGGCATGGGTGAGCGCCGGCGCAGGCCCGCACCGCCGGTGGCCCTCCCGGCCGCCGCAGCTGAGAATCTGATTTGCACATAGGCCGACGTGCAGTGTCGAGTGCTCTCAGAGGTGTTGACCCGGCAGCAGGCCTGCCCGGGCAGTTGGCACGGGCGTGGGCAGCACTGCCGCCTTGGGCAACTGCCTCCGTTGGGCATTCTGCGCCGGCCAGAGGGCCCGCCACTCAAGCTTGCTCGCTCGCTCCGTCTGCCCCACTGCGTGTCGCCCGCTGCAGGCGGCTGGTGGCCCTTTGGCGAGGATGCGCGGCAGCGGTACCGTCGGCTGCGCCACCCGGCCATCCTGCCTCAGGAGCAGGTGTTGTGCGACGAGGCGCTGCAGCTGGCGGGGCGTCTGCGCAGACAGGCGGAGCAGCGGCAGGCGGGGGCGCCGCCTGCGCCTGGCGGGGTCGATGAGCACTGCGCGGGCGCCCACCAGGGCACGCCCGAGGCAGCTGGGGAGCAGCAGCAGGTGAAGGCAGCGCCGGCCTCGGCCATGAAACAGGAGGAGGGGCGGCGGCTTGCTCAGCAGCAGCAGCAGCAGCAGCCGGGAGGGCAGGCCGATGGGCAGTCGAAGAGGGCCCAGGGGCCTGCCGGTATGCAAGCCATGCCGAGCCAGCAGATGGTGGCCGACAAGGCAGAGGCGGCGGCAGCAGAGGCGGCCGGCAGCGCGGCGCTGGCGCACACGTTTGTGGGCGCGATGCGGCGGCTCAACCACTGCCGCTGGGCGCTGGAGGCGGCGGGGGCGGTGCCGCTGCTGGCCTGCCCGCGCGGCAGCCCCGAGGCAGCCCTCTCGCTGCACTGCGCCCAGTGCCAGCAGCTGTGCTACGCGGCCACTGCTGTGCTGCAGCCCGCGGGAGAGCCCGCCATCTGGCGCCACCTCTGCCTGGAGTGCGCGGCCGCTGCCCTGCCCGGCACGCCGCCGGCGGCGGCAGGTGCAGGCCAGCCTGCCTCTGAGCAGCAACAGCGGCATGGCGGGAGCGAGGCCGCCGCTGCCCTGCCTCCGCTGCTCTTCGTGAAGCCGTGCTGGGGGGAGCTGGAGGCGTGTGCGCAGCAGCTGGAGCGGGAGGGTCTGCCCAACCTGTCGAGTGAGGCGGGGGCGGTGGCGGAGCCCTGAACCAGCAGTTTGGTTTTTTGGGAGCAGGTCTGCGTGGGGAGCGGTGCAGCACGGGATGCCAACTTTGCAGGCAGGGAAGCCGAGAAAGCAGGAGTGCAACAGAGACGACGGGATGCTAGCGCCGATGGGCACGTGCAGAGGCGGCTCTCGTGCTCGCGATGCCATGCACCCGCCCCGTTCCTCCCATCAGCTGCGGTGCGCTGCCTCTCCCTGCTGTGCGCTGACCAACTCTTGCCGCTGCACGGAGTCCCCTCTGCAGCGTTGCCGCTGGCGCTGCCGCTGAGTGGCACAACAGAGGAGGAGCGGTACGGCCGGCGGTACGAGCCCAGCTGGCCCTCCCCCTCTCAGCCGTACTCCTGGCGGCCGCTGCTGTGCCTCCGGGAGCAGATGCCAGCCAGCTGGGGGCCAGCAGCGCCGGCCGCACCGATGCCGGCGCACGCCGCACGCGGGCCTGCAGCCGAAGGCAACCAGCAGGGTCCAGCTCAGCCAATGTTGCCGCGGCATGCCTTCCAAGTGGCAGTGAAGGTCGAGGAGGCCGAGGGTTCTGCCAATGCACCGGCGGGGCCACGGGCAGGCACCACCCGACAGCGCCAGCAGGACCCCGCCGGGGAGGCCGCAGAAGGCGATGCCATGTCAGATGTTGAGGCAGCAGCTGGCTGCCAGCTTGAGAAGCAGCCCGGTGAGGCTCAGGTGCTGTCCGTCGAGCAGCAGCAGGCGAAGCAGCATCACGAGCCACCGGCAGAGGGAGAGGAGGACAGCAGTTTGCAGCAGCGGCAGGACGTGCAGCAGGAGCTGCAGCAGGCGGAGCAGCGGCCTCCCGAAGCGGCCGAGGCAGGTGCAGAGCAGGGTTCCAGGGGCGCCCGTCGGCGACGGGACTACGCTGGGCCTGTGCTCAACAGCCTGCAGGCGCCGCTGCCTGTCGTTGCAAATGAAGCCGTGCTGGTGGCGGGCAAGAGCCTTCAGAGGCAGGTCTGGAAGTTGGCGGAAGGTGAGCCTGCCCGCCCGCCGCCGCAACAACACAACAGCTGCTCGTGTTGACAGTGTGTTGAAGCGCAACCCAACTTGCGACACAAGTTTCCAGCAAAGACGGGACATGCGCCCACCTGGCTGGCTGGCTGGCCGGCTCTGGCAGACGTGCAGAGCACATTAGCGGCCTCTACCCCCCACATGCTGCTTA
>KQ482041.1:1579732-1602998 GCA_001430745.1 Auxenochlorella pyrenoidosa
AGGTGCAGCTGCCCACGGCTCTGCATGGCCCGGTGCCCGCCCCGGCCGGCGGAACGGAGCCCGGGGTGCCGCCGCTGGCGCAGCTGGCGCAGCGGGCGCAGCAGGCTCAGCTTGGGCGCCCGCCGCGGGGGCCGCGCCAAGAGGCCGCAGAGGCGCCGAGCTGGCGGCAGCAGGGGGGGCAGGCCGGGCTGCTGGCCGCCGCCGCAGCCGCCGAAGCGCTGCAGCGGCACCGCCTGCAGAAGGAGCAGCAGCTGAGCCTGGCCCTGCAGCAGCAGCAGGGGCTGGAGGCTGAGCTGGCCCGCGTGCGCCAGGCCAAGCAGCTGCAGCAGCGCGCAGCCCTGCGCAAGCAGCAGCTGGTGGAGCTGCAGCGGCAGCACCGGTTGTGGCAGGAGCAGCAGCTGCAGCAGCAGGCGCTGCAGCACCTTGCCAGGCAGGGCAGCCAGCCGTGGGCTGCCAGAGGCGTCGGCGCCAGCAGCGGCGGGGCGCTGCCTTCGCCACAAGAGTCCGTGCCCATGGACGGCCCCATCGTGTCCCTGCCCTTCTGCGGTGAAGGCACGCTCCTGCCTGCCGGCCAGCCCACATGCTGCTTGCCTGCGCCCTGCCGGAAAAGGCCAGCCAACCAGCACCTGCACCCCGGGGCTTTGGGTTGTGCTCCTTGATTCGCAGAGGATGTGCCCTCCCGCTGCAGCTCCACCCCACCCCACGCCCCCCACCCTCCCTCTGTCCGACTGCAGAGGCGGACGACATCCTCGCCCTGCTGGGGGGCCAGGCATCGCTTGCCAGGTGAGCAGCCGGCGCCTTGCGGGAGCTGGCGTGCTGGAGCTGGCATTGTACTTCTGTGGCATCTTGTGGGTTGTGGGCCGGGCTGGGCTTGGACAGGCGGGCTGGCATTGTTGCAAGAGCGCCACCCATGGCAGGCCTGGCATTTGCCGAAGCAGTGCCCCCTTTGCCCCCTTTTCTGCCGCAGCCCCAGCCCCGCAGCGCTGTCGCAGCAGCAGGCGGCACCCCTCGCGGGCGCCCGCGCAGCGCCCGCGCCAGCACTGCCACCGGGGTGGCAAGGCCTGATGGGCAGCCTCAATGACGTGCCCCTCCCGGGCCCACGCAGCGCCCCACACACTGCCACACAGCGGGCCGCCGGCAGGGCTGCCAGCATCCCGAGCGCCGCCCTGGTCCCGCCGCTGCCCGACACCGCGGCTGTGCTTGGGCCGCAGCGTACCTCGCAGCATGCACGCCCGCTGTGGCACGACCAGAGGCACGACGGCGGGGGCGCCTCTGTGGGGCGCAGCCAGGGTGCAGCGCCTGCCGGCGGCAGAGCGCCCGGCGGCAGGGGGCCCAGCCCGAGCCTGGGTGGCGCGCCGGGTGCTGTCGACGCGCGCCCGGCAGGCAGCCAAGGAGTGGGCGCCCCCGCACGGGCCTCCTGGCCGGTGCACAGTGCCCTGGACCTGCAGCGCTGCGCCGCGGCCGCCATGAATGGCGACAGCGAGGCGCTCGTGGCGGCGGCGCGCTTTGCGCGGCAGCAGCCGGGCGGCGTGCAGCGTCTGCTGGAGCTGGGCATGCCGGTGGATGTCGTCAGCTGGCTGGCGGGGCTCTCGGCCTGACGGGCGGATGGGAGCCTGCACTCATGCGTATATACAGTGCAGTGTGATGCTGACGTGCTGGTGAGAGCTGGGGCTGAGGTTGGCAGTTTCGCTCTCCCCTGCTCGCCTCCACGGCAGCATTGCAACGCTTCGTTTGGACATGCTCAATATATAGCAAACAACTCGTGTTCCCTTAAAATGTTGACCTTGCAGCGCCTGTGTGCTTATATTATGGGCTGCCTGACATCCTTCTACATGTTGCCTGAGAGGGCCTTTCATGGACATCTGTCTCCTTTGTTCTCTTTCTGCCTCTTTTCTACCTCTGTAAATCGCTTGCCCAGAGGATGACTTCGCTTGGTGCAGCATTGCGTATGCGCCTGTCACGCAGAGCGCCAATTGGCAACCATGCTCAGCTCCCACCCGCAAAGCCATCATTACATGCAGCAGGCTGAATCCGGCATGCATGCACACTGAGGCGGCAGCCTCACAGCAATCAGAAGAGGTGCAGCTCACGAGCCAGGGCATCACCAAGCTCTAGCAACCCTGGGCGGCCTTGCTGCACAACCTCCAAGCTGGCCTGTACAGCCGGCAAGTCGTGGCAACCTGGAAAGTCCAGGCAGAGCCTGCGGAGCGCGGGGTGCGCTGCAGCCCAGTGCAGCAGGGCTGCCAAGCAGGCGGCATCCGCCTGCGAGCGGCCCTGCAGGCCCAGCGCCTGCAGCCGGCACGCGCCCTGCAAGAGCCCCTGGCAGGCTGCCATGGCGCGGGTCGGGGCTGCCAGCTGGATCAGGCCGCTCAGCCATTCGCTGCCTGGGAGCGCAGCCGCCAAGGGATGCATTTCGCTGTGGCTGTCGCCACCGTCCCCGCCACCCCCCTTCCTTGCAGGCCAGAGGCACAGGCTGGTGAGGCCCCGCAGCTCTGCCAGCGGCGCCAGGTCGGCAGCCGTGAGCCCGCAGAGGCTGCCGGACAGCACGAGGCAGCGCAGGCTGCCGCCGAGGACGGCCAGGCGCGCCAGCGTGCTCGCCACCTGGCAGCGGGACGCGTGCTGCCAGCCCGGCTCGTCATCCGGGCCTTGCGGGTCGACCCCAAACAGGGCGGTGCTGGGAGGGCAGCCCGCCACGAGGTGCAGCTCCCGCAAGCTGCCCAGCTGGCTGAGGCAGTCCGCCGAGGGGTGGTGGCGGCAGCGTGCCAAGCGCAGGCGGCGCAGCGCAGGCATGCGCGCCAGCGGAGCGTAGCCCTCTGTCGGCAGGCGCAGGTCTGCCAGGCTCAGACAGTGCAGGCGGGGCAGCAGCGTCAGCTGCAGGAGCAGGTGATGGGGCAGGGGAGGAGGGCAGGGCAGGGCAGGGCAGCGGTTGGCCGGGTCCTAGGGAGGGGCTTGCTGCACAGCAGAAGACACCCACATTCTGCAAGCATGCCCCCCCGATTTCCGCCCCTTAAACTGCAGCCAACACACAGGCATGCCCTCCGCCTTTCACCGACCAGCGCAGGGGCGGCATGGCGCGCCCTACCTCGTGCGGCAAGCTCAGGCCCGCCAGGCCGGTGATGCACAGCTTGGTGAGCCCCTGGGGCAGGGCGGCGCCCGGCAGCAGCGCCACGGAGCAGGGGTGCATCGCCCGCAGCACCTCAAGGCCCACAGCCAGGGCGCCCTCGCTGGTGGCGGCGGCGCCGCCACCACCGCAGTACTGCCAGCCGCGCTGCAGGCAGCGCGCCTGCAGGGCCTCGTTGCTAGGCGGCGCGGCGCCGGCGGGCTGCAGTGGCGGCATGGCGTCGCAGCTGGCGCCCAGGGACAGCTCTTGCAGGCTCAGCAGGCCTGCCAGCGGCACCACCATGCGCAGCCCGCCAAAGCGGTGCAGGATGATGCTGAGACGCTGCAGGCGTGGCACGGCTTGCAGCGCCGCCGCCAGCTGGCTGCCCAGCGCCAGGGGGGCGGCCTCCAAGTGCAGGTCCAGCTGGCGCAGGGCAGCCCCCGCCCCGCTGCAGGCAGCCAGCACATCTGCCAGTGCGGTGGCCAGAGCCTCGCCCGCCCGCTGCTCCTGGTCAGCGCTGCCTGCGCTGCCCTCGGGCGCTGCATGGCTGCCGGCATCTGGGGAGAGGAGGGGCGCGTGCAGGTGCAGCCGCATGCGCTGCACATCTGCCGCGGCGCCGCGCCGCAGCCAGGCGGCGAGCGAGCGCAGGCCGGGCAGGACGTGGCGGGAGGGCAGGAACAGCGCGACCTCGCGCCGCAGCTCTGGGCTGGCATCCAGCAGGGTGCGCCAGCGGCGGCAGACCAGCGGCGCTGTGCGGTGCCGCTCGGCAAAGGGCAGCTGGCTGAGGATGGAGCAGGCCATGTCCCGTGGCAGCTCATCAATGCCTGGACCAACACTCGCGTGGCATGAGGCCTCCTGGATGTCCATTGCCCACTTGTTTCTCAAGGATGCAGTCTGCAAGTAAGGGGAGGAGGCGGCGTGCTGAGGACGGCTTGGCAGGTGCCAGGTAGAACAGGTGGCGAGAGCGGCACCGCTGCCGCCAGCGGCCGAACTTGCTGCTCATGGTCCCTGGCCGCCTCCTCACGCCGATCCCAAGTAAGACAGGTCAACGCACTTCTTCTAGTCCTCGACGGCGCGCCCAACCTGTTCGCACTTCGGACCGGCAGGTACTGACGGTGAGGTTTCGGGGCCCCTGCTGGGCGTCCGCGGAGGCTTTGTGAGGATTTTCGAAGCTTGCAAGCGAAGAAGAAGGGGAACGGGTGCTAACGCGGCCAGCTGGGCATCCGGCGGGCGCAGCGTGGAGCGCCGCCGACCACCCATCGTCTAGTGTTCAGTTTGCTCAGTTCAGCCAGTTTCAGGGTTCTGAGCAGCTACAACTGGCAACGTTTGGGGTGAAAGAGTACAACTTTGTCATGTGTGCCGCACAGCGCGGCCGATGACATGCGCCTTTGCGCCCTCACCTGCTGGCGCCTGTGCAACTCGCCCTCGTGAAAATGCTAACGCCGGGAAAATCTGCTGATGAGCTAAAATGTGCAGTCCCACGCAAAGACACTGGGATGCATGGTATCATGAGCAGCAGCCGGCCTGAGCCGGTCCGCCTGCGTGATGTGCGCTGCCCGCCCGCCTGTTGTATCCCTGGGGGGGGTTACACAGGCCGCTGCAGGGGCTGATCTGGGGGGCCTGTTTCTCGCGCTCAATAGGCTTTATTTTGCATACAGAGGCTTAAAGAAGCGACAGCGGGGGCCGGCGCGCACAGCGGGGAAATCCCTTAAACCACTCCGTCGAGACTCCCTTAAAGGCTCGCCCTTAAAGGAGGGGGGTGGTTCTTTAAGGATTTGGGGGTTTAAGGGACTGGCATTCGACTCTCTCCGCTGCGCCCGAAGCCATTCCCAACATCTTTTACATGTCCTGAAGGGGTGATCAGAGGGCGGCAGGCCTCCTGCTGCTCCCCTCGCCGGCCCGCGCCATGTTGACCTCCGCCAGCGCAGGCTCTGCTGACTCCTGTGCCCTCCTTTTGGTTTCGATCACACATTCATATCGCTTTCTATGAACCGGAGCTCTCCGGAGGCACCGCGGCAGGCCATCTGTGAACATGAGTTCACAGATGGCGTGGCCCAGAAGCGGAATCGATGCACGGGCGCTTGCAGCGATTCATTTGGGACGAAATGGAACCAAAGAATGGTCCCCAGCAGAACGGCCCTGGTGCCATGCTGTCCGCTGGGCCCCGCGCCTGTGGGAATGCCAGTCCCTTAGCACTCCTTCCCAAAGGGGGGTTTGGCGATCGCGGTGCATCCCGCTCCTTTAAGACTTCTTTCGTCACAGAATAGCAGGAAAAGAAGGCAGCTGGGTGTTTCGTTCAAGCCCATTTGGCGTCCCTTAGACGGGCCTGTGTAAACCCCCCCCCTGGCGGCCGGCAGTGCTAATGGCCTGCCGCCTGCCGCCCACCGTTCTGCAAGCGGCTTTGACCACAGAGTTGCATGCAATCTGTCCAGAAATGACAAATAACACCAGCTTACAGTAGTCTACAAAGAGGCAAACTTGTAAGCAGAGGCTATCCGGCGCGCATGGCCAGCTTCCTAATTGCGCAGCTGAGCTCCTCATCTGCTTGCTGCCGTCACCCTCCCTGCCACTGCCCTACTTCTTCCTGCCGGCGCCAGCGCCCTTCTTCTTGCCGTCCTTGGGGCCCTCCTGCAGAAAGCCAGGGGCAGAGGGGCAGCAGCGTGTCTCGGAGCAGACTTCATCATTGCCAGCTCCCTAGGCTTGGTGGATACCTCGCCCCTGGGACAGTACAGCATAACTCGAAGTGGCTGGCCAGCTTGCTCGATGCGGCTCCTGGAGAGAACTCTGCCTGAACGACCCTGAACCTTGACCCTCCCCCACTCTGCCTCACCTCTGGCGGCAGGGGCTGGTGCACCCGCACCGTCCACTCCCTGAGCGCTGCCACCTCGTCGAGGCTGCAGGGTGCGAAGCCAGGCAGCAGCTGCAGGGCCAGCTCGTCTAGGGTGGGCGCCCCTTGCCGCTGCCGCCCCTGCCGCGTGCCGGCTCGCATCTCCTGCTGCACACAGGGCGCCTGCCCTGCCGCCTGCTGCGCCTGCTGCACCGCTGCGGCCACTTCGCTGACATCCTGCACGGCTGCTTCGGCCTGGATGGTGCCCAGTGCAGAGCCGCCCTCCCCGGCCTGCCAGGCTGCATTGGTTCCCGCCCCGCTGATGCCATGCGTGCCAGAGGCAGCAGCAGCAGCCTCGGCTGCCAGTTGCTGCACGAATGCCTGCAGCTGCCCGGCGCTAAGCCCCGCGCTTAGCTGGCTGAGCACGGACAGCTTCTGGCCCAGGTCAAGACCGTGGCGCTGCAGTGATGGCAAAGGCGGCGAACGGTTTAGACAAGACACACCAGGACGGGACGCATTCCCCAACCAGGGCAGCAGAGAAGCAGCCCTTGCTAGCAATACATGACCTTGGGTCCCCCGAGGCCCCCACCTGCGCAAAGCTCTGCAGCAGCAGGCGCCGAGCGCCATAGTCTGGCAGGGGCAGCTGGATGAAGCGCTGAATGAAGGTGCGCAGCGTGCGCTCATCCTTCTTCACGCAGGCCTGCAGGCGTGGACATCACTCGGGGGGGACGCACGTGGGATGCGCAGGCCATGGCCAAATTTCAGACTGCCAAGGCCAGCGCTCCTTGCCCCGCAGCACCAGCAGAGGTGACAGCGCTGTCACCTAGCAGAGATGGGCCCTGGTCCCTGCCCACCTGGGGCTGGCTGGAGGTGCACAGCACCAGCACGCCGTCTCCGGGCTCCAGGGCAGACACCTGGATGGGGTGGAGAGGGAGCAGAGGGGGTGGGTGGGCTGTGCAGGGTGGAGAGGCACCGGCAGCACGTGCAGGGAACAGGGCTGCGGGGGCCGTGCCATGTTGTCGTCTCAACCGGTGACTCTGGGACCATGCCTCCGACCTGCCCAGCCCCGGCCTCACCTCTGCCAGCAGCTGCTTCCTGATGCGGTTGGGCGGCTCCCCGCCGGGCCCTGCCAGCGCCCGCGCCCGCGTCCTGTCCAGCACAAACACCTGCTCCGCGCCCTCCAGCAGCACCACAGAGGGGGCCAGCGCGCGCGCCGCCTTGAACACCTGCCCGCAGGGTGGGGTAACGTGGACAGCTGGTGCTGACTTGCAGGTAGCCCCTTGGCAGCAGCAACGGTGTAGGGCTGCCGGGAGCATGGAAGAGTGCTCCGAGGAAAGTATGGGGGCCAGTGTGTCACAATACGCATGCAGCAACCAAGCTGGGCATGGGGACACCACCACGCACTTGCAGTGCCTCAACCCTTACGGCCCCATCCCAAGCCCACCATGTGCACCATCAGGGCCGCCGCCTTGCCGGTGTACTTGCCCGCTGTGGCTGCGGGGCTCAGGTCCAGCATGGTTGCCCCGGCCTGGTGCGCCACAGCCTGGGCAAGCAGCGTCTTGCCGCTGCCTGGGGGGCCATACAGCAGCACGGTGCGCGGTGCCTGCAGCCTGCGTCGGGGAGCACAGGGGGCGAGAGGCAACTTCAAGGCAAAGTTGGCGGTGGTAATGTGCAGGTCAAATTGGCTGCACCGTGGAAAGTATGGGGGTTGGGCTGTCCTCTGTTGGGAAGTGATGGGCCAAGTCGGCTCTGCCTGTCAACTCCAAACAGTGCCTGCTGCACGCAACGCCCTGCCAGGCACCACCTCTGCCTTCCCGGCCCCAGTGGAGCTCACTTTGCCATGGCAGCATGGGCCCCCAGTGGGAGCAGGCAGGATGCCGCCACCGCCTGCCGCGCCTGCGCCAGCGAGGGCTCTGGGAACGCTTGCGGCGCCTCCGATGCCTCGCCTGGCCCTGCCTTGCTCTTCCCCTCGACCCCTGCCGGCGCCTTGGTGGCTGCCGGCGGCGGCGGTGCAGCATTGGCCTTCTTGCCGCCCGTCCTGGCCTTGGCAGCTACAGCGCCATGGGTGGCAGAGCGCAGCCCGGGGGGCTCTGGCTCCTGCGCCAGTCGCTCCCCGCCAAGAAAGTCCTCAAGGCCGCAAGCGGCAGGCTGTCGCACCAGGCCGGCGCTGGCCAGCTCTGCAAAGATGGACTCAATGCTGCGGCCCGCCTGCGGCAGTGCAGAGTGGGCAATGCAGTGTAAGACTCTGGTTTAGTATGGCCAGGAGAGCTTGTCTTGCACTGCGCGCCAGGTTGCCGCAGGTGGGGTGACTGGGGCGCAACTATGCGCTGGTCAGGCAATGGTCAAACTGCAAATGACTGCCAGGCGCATCGTTGTACACTCAAAACACTCCAAGCCGTGCACTGATCTATCCCTCTTCTGATTTAGTTTCCCATGTGTCGCCGGAAGACTCCACCACCCTCGCCCTGCCCAAAGGGCAGCCCGAACTCACTGTGAGGTCCTTCCGCTTCTTCTTTGCAGGCGCCGCGCCCTCGGCCGCCCCGCCTGACTTGCCCCCCTTGCCGTCTTGCTTGCCGCCATCCTGCATGCCGCCTTTCTTGGCCTCGCCCTCCTTGCCCCCCTTCTTCTTGCCCTCTTTCTTGCCCTTCTTGCCGCCCTTCCTGGCCTTCTCCTTGATCGTGGCCTGCAGAGGCTGGCAGGCAGGAACGCCCTGGTGGGTGTGCATTGCACAGTTGTTTGGCCTGCGCTTGCAGCCATGGCACACCCTGCATGCAACCTGCAGGGCATCACAGTGCGATTGGCTTGCCATTGTGCACGGTCCTGTAGGGCCTGTACCAGTACAGGGCTGTGCAGCTGTGCAACTTAAAAGAGCCCCCTTCAGGCCCCCCTGCCCAGCCTGGCGCCCAAGCCCCACCTTGATGCTGGCGATGAGCCGGCGCATCTCCTCGTCGGCCTCCAGCCGCACCTCCTCAAACACAACAGGCCGCACCTGCGGGCGCAGATCAGGCAGCAGGGGATGCTCTGTGCGCCCCGTGGGCCTTCATCTTGCACAGTTTCACGATGCGGCGGCGGTACAAAGCAGTCACCAAGTGGTGCAGAGAGGTGCGCAGCAGCTGGAAAGCGTTGCAAGGGAACAGCAGTGTGCTGGCAAGCTGGGCACCGGTGAGACCCACCCACCTCTTCTGTGATCATGGCGGCATCATGGCTCTCCAGATTGAGCCTGGGTTGGGGCAGGCCCTGCAGCTCTGGCGGCACTGCGGGGCAGGCGGGGGAGGGATGGCGGGGCTGACGAGGAGTTGCACAGGAGGGCAGCCGCTGCTGAGGCGCCAGCTGGGCACTCTCTGATAGAGCCAAGTGGCTGTGCGTGAGTACAGCAGCAGCAACGCTGCCGAGCCTCGCTGATTGAGCCTGGGCCGAGGGCGCGGGGAGGCCTCCAGCACCACACAGGTCGAGGTGGCAGGCAGGCAGGCAGGCAGGCAGGCAGGCAGGCAGGCACAGCTGGCAGGCAGGCCAGCAGGCTCACGGTGTGCCAGCGTGGGGTCCCCCTCCTCGTACTCCTGCCACACATCCATGTACTGCTGCACCGCCGCCCGCAGGTCCTGCAGGAAAGCCGCGGTCATGCGCGGCCCCGGCGGCGCCGCACCCTTGCCGCCCTTGCCGCCTTTGCTTGCGGCGCTTGCCGCCTTGGCAGCGGCCGCAGCCGCAGCGGCAGCCTCTTCTGGGGTGGGCTGCGGCGGCTTTGGGTGCACAATGTCCCGAGAGCCGCCCTGCAGGTGTACGGGCGCCACAGCAGCGAGTGTTCAATGGGCACGTGCTGTGAAGGCAAGCCTGACCTGCACCTGGCAGCTCTACAGCAACTCAAAGCGCCGTGAGGAGCATGCAGGGCAAGCCGGCCCCCCACCTTGGCGGCATCCGGAAGGTCGCTGTACTGCCGGGTCTCCGGGTCCCGGCTGCTCAGGAACCAGTCGCTCAGCTGGAAGGAGGAGCATAGAAGGAGGGGTCAGATGGCAGCGTGGAGATGGTGTGCAGGACAACGACAGGCCAGGCAGGTCTCCTCATCCCCGCACTGCAGGCCTGTTGCTGTGCTGCCTTTCTCTCCGGCTGGCTACCCCGCCTACCACCCCACCCCACCCAGCGCCCCACCTTGTCACGAATGCGCTCCTTCATGGACCAGCCCTCGCGCTGCCGCAGCCCCGCCTTGATGCTGACCATCGCTGCGCCCATCTCAGCCGCGCGCTCTGCCTGCAGCTGCTTGCGCCGCCCAGCCAGCGCCGCCAGGCGTCCCGCCAGCGCAGCGCTGGGCCCCCCATCAACAGGAGAGGCCATGCCCATGATTTCCAGCTCCTGTCGGCGCTCCACTGCCAGCCGGCGCCTCGCCAGCCAGCCACGCACGCCGGCCTGGACAACGGTGGCGGCGGCAGCAAGCACAGCCACCCTCTCAGGCTCCTCTGGTTCCGCTGCAGCGGCTGCAGCCTGCTGCACCGGCAGTTGCTGGTCCTGCTGCACTTGCTGCTGCTGCTGCTGCTGCTCTGGGCAGACGGGCTGCCCAGCGGGCGCACCCTCCGCCTGTGGGCTGGCACCATGCTGCGCTAGAGGCCCTTGCCCCATTCCTCCGCCAATGGCAGCCTGCTCGTGTGCTACATCTGCGTGCTGTGGGGCAGCATCGTGTTCCTCCTCTTGTCCTGTGCCCGGCTGCCCATCTGCGCTTGCAGCCCCGCAGCCTGCCGCTGCTGCTGCATTGACGGCTGCAGCTGCAGCAGCAGCGCGTGCTGCCAGGGCCTTGGCCCTTGCCTCCCTAAAGTAGCCCGGCACCGGCATCTCCAGCGCATCTGGCGTCAGCTGCAGCTCTGCCAGCTGCTGCCCCAGGTCGAGAACATCGCAGGCGCCGGCCAGCTCTGCCAACCAGGCGCGCAGCTCCAGCAGGCGGCCCAGGCAGGCCTCCAGCGTGGCGCGCAGCGCGGCGCGCTTCTGCGGGTGCGCCAGCCCGTCGTGTGCAGCGCACAGCTTGCGGAAGGTCTGCACGTAGCGCACGTACAGGCGCGCCCACTGCTCCAGCTTCTGCGGGCGGTGTGCACACACTTCGTGAGGAGGAATCGCTGGACAGCGATGGGGCGGCGGCGGCAAGCAGGAGGCGGGCGGGCGCTGAGGGGCGCACCTTTGGCGCCGCAGTGCGGTCTTCCGGGTGCTCCGTGTCCAGTAGACCGACCAGCTCGGACACGCCTTCCCGCCACAGCTCCTCGTAGTGCCTGCAAGCGGAGAGAAGAGGGCTGTTGCGGACCGCGCGAGGTGGCGCCCAGCCCGCTTTCCAGGGCCCTCACTCGCCTCGCGGACATGCCTACAAGCGAGCGGCACGTCCGGGAGCAGCCGCCCTGCGGTCAGACCACTCAAACGTCCCTGCGGGACTTCCACTGTGCCCAGCGACGTAAACCTGCCCCAACACGCGTGACTGGATGAAAGAAATTGGAGGTAGAGGTGCCGGGCTGATCACGCGCAGCAGCCCGGTTGGAGCCGCCGTCGCAACAGCACCGCATCCTGCCCGCCGCATTTAGGACCTAGTTCAATGCTGCGCTCAGCGCAGGTCACCAGCATTCGGGGAGAATGTAGAACAACAGCTAGAATGATGCAACGAAATTGTGCCAAGTGATGGAGCAGGCTCTGCCTGCTTTGCCGCGCGCAGCCATGTTAGCTTGTGCCACCGCCCGCACAGCGTCATGTTGGCCACAATTTACTGCTGTGATGCCACTCAACCGGGAGCTGGCTACTTGCGGCGCATCTTAAATTTGACAACTTTCATCCCAAGGTGAGAAGGAATAATGTGAGCAGAAGGGGGCATTCATATCTATGTTCGCAATCCAGAGGGACAAGAAGCAAGGCAGTCCCGAAGAATGGTGCCGTCGCGGGTGGCAGAATACCAACAGGTTGGCGGGCATGCGGTAGCCAGTGTAATGAAAGGAGCGTGACACGGGGCAAGTTGACAACGCTACACGCCTTTGAGTGGATCACTAGGGCTGCGCAATCTATTCCTCGAGCTATCTCTCGACTCGCTCATGCCATCAACGCGCACTTGGCGGCGCTTGTGTTTCTGCGGTGCAAATCAGGGCTGCAGCTGGCTGAGGCCTGCTTCAGTAGCAGGCCAATACGCGACCCTCAGCTTTCCTCCTCGCTGTTGCTGTCAGAACTGTCGTCGGTGGTGTTCTCCTCATCCTGGCCATCCTGGCCGTCCTCGCTGCCGCCGTCCTCGCTGCTGCCATCCTCGCCGGAGCCAGAGCCGTATTCGCCGGTGCCAACAGAGTTGCTGCACTGGCCGTCGCCTGCAGGGGCGCACAAGCAGAAGCAGGTTTGGATCAGCTTGCTTGCCGCTCCGGCCCCCCCCCCTGCCCCACCACCCCCACCACCCCACCCACCATCACCACCACCACGCTGCCTGCGGGGAATTGCTCTGCCTTGCCCAGTGCGCACCAATCCTGCTCAGCGGGCATCCAGCCTTACCCTCCAGGCCGGTGCACTCCATGTCAAACTCCTCGACGTCCGCCTGGAAGTCAAAAGTGCCGCACACGCGGTACCAGGCCGGCGCCACCAGCCAGTCCTGGGCGCGCTCTAGACCCCTGCAGGGTGCAGGGCAGGCATGCCAGGTCAGCAGGCGCAGCAGGAGGGTGAACCCAGCGGCAACGCACCATTGTGGACCATCCCCCAGGACCGCGCATGACCGCAGGAGGTGGGCCGACAGTTGAGTTGGGTTGCGGCACGCCTGGTGCCGCCTTGGTGCGCTATTGCTATGGCAGGTTGCTGGCACTCCATCCCACCAAAGCAGGACGGGAGGCTGCTCACCAGATGGAAGCTGCGGCGTGGGTCTCAATGTCCTGCACAACAGGCCGAATGGGGGCAGGGGGGGGCGGCAGCATGGGCAGCAGCTTGCGGGCCAGCGACTCTTCGCTCACCAGCACGGCTAGGATCGGGTGCAGGCCCTGCTTTGCCTGCAAGCAGGCCAGCTCACCAGCAGGTAGCCCGGGGAGCTGTAGGTCTCCTTGTTGGTGGAGCAGCACTTTTCGTTGTCAGAGGCGCAGTCCTTGTCGCGGCACACATCTGCAGGGCGGCGCGGGGGAGGCGGCGGCGGCGACCGCACGAGTGTCGGCCCCGGTAAAGGCCGGGAGGGTAGCAGGTCCAAGCCCACACCACGAGAGGGAGCACGGGCCCTCCCAACTCACCCCAAACTTCCAGGCGGCCCAGAGTTCCATCCATGTAGACCTCGACGTAGTGGTACTGCAGAGGTGCGGCGGCGGGGCGAGAGTTGGCGGGCTGGGGTGAGAAGCCAACAAGGGTCATCTGCAGGCGCACTGCATGCATGTGTTGACTGCGCCCAAGGCCTTGATGTGGGCCGCAGGCAGTCAGCTGAAAAAAAACATGTCCAGACACCGACCTTGTCAGCCTCCCACTCGCCACCATCAATCGCCACAACGTTGCGGGCCTTGAAGAACTTGCCGCTGCAGGGTGGGATCAGGAGTGGGTGTGAGTGGAGGAGTTCATTGCAAGGTGCAGGCGACGCGTCTGCAGCTGGTAGTGTCTGCAGCATGCAGGCTGTGCATTCCTCAGCATCTTTGCTTCCCCTTCCCTCCCAGGAGTGCCCTCGGCTCCCGTCCCGCCTCCTCAGCTGCAGCCCAGACTCACGGGACGATGTACTCGCCCAAGTCGTTGGGCGCCATGGGCTTGTCACCATGGTCAGTGCCATCTGTGCTGTAGCCTGGTTAAGGGCGGAGGGTAAGGCAGCAGAAGCGGGCGCTCAATACCATGGGGTGGTGCCAGCTCAGGTGCCAGCGGATACCAAGGGATCCCAGGCACAAATGGGTGCCAGAATGTAGGGAGCAGCCCACGCCAGCGCATTTGATCCTTAAAGACTAAGCAGGACGGGTGGCGGGTTAGCGAGATCATGCCAGGGAGCCCCACTGCCCCGGTGAGCCGTGTCGTGCGATGACAGCGCAGCAGCTCTCACCTGTGGCAGTGCCAACCTGCCACTCGCCGCACTCGCTGTCTGTGTCGCTGGGGCCAGGCATGTCGCCCAGCTCGATCTTCTTCTTCTTCAGCAGGCTGCGGCCGTGCAGTCGTGCCTGCTTGGCCAGCTCTGCGACGGAGAGGGAGCCCAGGGCGCAGAGGTATGCTGGGGACCAGGCATTGAGCGGGTACAGTGGCCAGCGCAAGGAGCGGTGAATGAGGCAACAAGTGCCGGCGCATATTTTCCTTCGACAAAAAGATTAGAAATTAGAGGTAGATATCATGTTTGAGAATTCGTGGGCAGATTTGATGCGGCAGTGGGTGGCCAGGCGAGCTGAACGCTGCAGGGGTGGCGCCGCAACCGCCTACGGGGTGGTCCTGACCCGAAAGTCTGCATCGACTCCAGGCCCGCTTCTCTGACATCCACGCGGGATCTCCATGATTGAAAACAACGAGAAGCCCCCTCAAGCGAATGGTCTCACTGCAACGCCAGTGGGTGGTCTGGTGCCGGGTCGCAGGCATCGCTGAGCGCTGCTACCCGGCGCCAATTGGTCAAGAAACGAGGTTTTTGTACAATTGCATTCACCTGCGGATTGGGGCCTGCTGCCAGAAGCTGAGGCAGCCTCCACTGCTGCCCCCGCAGTCAGGAGGAGGAGCGAGAGCGCGACACCCGCCTTTATCATGCTGACGAGGTTAGGCGGGAGGCAGCTGAATGCTGTAAATGGCCGATCGGGGGCTTGATGACCGGTTTGGCTGACCAGACCGGTAGTGGCGGCTTTGGCGCCTCAGTCTGACACCTCAGCAGGATGGTGTGTGATTCACGAGCCTTGGGTGGCTGCACGAGTTTGGAAGATCGATACGTGGCCGGCAGTCGGTCGCAGAATGTAAAAAAGGCCCTCCCGCCACTGTCGACTTCCGCCGCTGGCAGTAAGGGTGAGGCATCCATACATTGCGTACATTCCAACTTGAATTGCAGAGAGATGATGGGCATCGGCACTAGGAGCAGGACAAAAGGCTGAAAACAAGCTAAAGATTTGTTGCCTCTAATGGGTGGGCGAGAGGGGTGGCCTGCGGGCTCAGTGGCACGTGGGGTGCACCCTTGCGCGCCGGCACCTGGCCCAGGCGAGATCGAAGCGAGATCAGGAGACGAGGGGGGGGGGGGGGGGAGGGGGATCAAAGTGAATCAAAAGGTTGATGGCTGAACCAGTTTGCATTCCTCAAAAGGCTCGGGTTCCAAAAGGGCATTCAAAAGACATCGGGTGGGCACGAATGGTGTGTGGCGTCAAAAGGTATCACAGACAGGACAGCGGCGTGGCATGGTTCAAGGGTTGAGGAGAGTCAATGTAGGAATGAAAGGAGGTGGACGGCGGCGGTCATCAGCGCGGATAAGGCAGCAACAGGTGCGACAGCGGCAGGGTGTAGCGACGCGGGCGGGATGGAAGCGGGATGTGCATAGTTCACAGGGGCGGGCCCGCCAGAACCAAAGGGGCGGGGTACAGGGAGAAGGACGAGGCGTTTGTTCTGAAACGGACAGTGCTATCGGTGGCATGCATTGTGGAGGGCAGAAGTTGCAGCAGAGGCCCTCGTGTCAGCCGCTGGAGAGCGGCAGTGCACCGTTTGCTGGCGTGGCCACGCAGGTGCCTCGCTCCAGCAGCCTCAGGCCCGGCCGGGCGGGCACCCCACTCGGTGGCTGGCTCAGTGCTTCTTGGCCTTGCGGATCGCCACCCAGAAGGAAGCGTACATGTTGACTCGGTCCATGCACTGCACCTGCAGCGCGCAGCAAGGCGCGGCACGGCGTGTTGGTGCACAGCACGCTGGGCAGCATGGGCTGTGAGCCCGGAAAGTGGGCACCTGCAGAGCCGTAGATGCTGAGGACAGGGAAGAGCGGGAGATACACTGTGCTGGCAAAGAGCAAACGCCGTCTGGCACGCCCTGGTTGGCGAGGCGAATGCAGTCGACGCCGCACAGGGCTGCTGGAAGCACGCGCGCGCCGCATGCAGGCACGGGCCCAAGCTCGCTGCTCCCAAGCGTGCCTGATCGGCGCGCTGGATGCACTTGACGTCGAACCCGGCGTCCCGGATGAAGGCGGCGTAGGGGGGCACAAAGGCGGCAGAGCGCCAGATGACGCGGCCGCCGGGCGCCACCTGCCAGCGGGGGCGGGCACGGCAGGAGCGGGTTGGCAGACCGTGCAGGCATTGGCATGCAGGGTCGGCTGCCAAACAAGCGCGCAGCTGTGCTTTGCTGTGCACCATGCTGGCACTGCCAGGCTGTTCAGTCGGCTGCAGTCCAAGCATCCCCCCGCCCCCCCCCCTCACACACGCACACAAAGCGACCGGCACACTCACACACACGCGCACACACACACACAGCAGGGGTGCCCCCCCCCCCGCCCCCCCCCCACCCACCACCGCACCTGCTTGGCCAGAGCGGCGGCCACCTCCTTGGTTGCCTTGTCGTCCAGCCAGTCCAGGTGGTCCATGAGGATGACCTGCAGGGGGCAGCACCGCCGGGGCATGGAGCAATCAGGCAGCGGACACACCAGAGGTGAGCGGAAGGCCCTGACACGGCACCATAGGCTTGTCAGCACACGGGCGCGGAGCCTGCTGCTCCGGCATCCCTGCGGCCCCCACCAGGCACTTGGCCCAGCAGCAGCTGTGCACCCAATCAGGCAGCCAGCCTGCCGCCCCTGCACCTTGGTGTACTGCCGCGCCCGCAGGGTGGGCAGGAAGAACCCGTTGACGATTGTCAGGGCCTCCAGGGCGCCCTCCTCCTTGAGCTTGCGGAAGCCCTCCGGGGTGAGGTAGGCGGGGCAGTTGTCGCGCGCAAACTTGCCTGCCGGGGGCGGGGGTGGCGCGGGCAGCGGAGCTGCGTCAGTTCACATGACACCCGACACACGCTTGCCAGCTGCGGTTCACATGCACGCCTGTGCAGCCCCTCTCCCGCGGGCCCCCCCCACCGGTCAGGCAGTTGTAGTAGAAGTAGTTGTCGCGCCGCAGGTGGGTGGCCTGCGCCACGCCGTCAAAGGTGCGCGCCGCGTACGCCGACATGTGCACCCCGTCCCGCAGGATCAGCTGGTACTGCTTGAGCGGGATGCCGCCGCCAAACCTGCGGGGGCGGGGGGTGGGTGGGGCGTGGGGGGTTAGGTCCAGGAGGTTATGGTTGGGAGGCACGCTGATTGCTCAGTAGGGGCCCCGGTGAAGAGACAGGTCAGCAGATTGCCGATGAGGCTGCCAGTCGCTGGTGACTCGCCGATGTGATCCAAACCCGGCTTGGAGCACCGCACACTGGGGGCATGCCCCAAGCTCCCCTCCTCTGCTCTGCCTTCCCGTGCACTTGCTCCCAGACACAACGCTCTGGATTGAACCCAACCCTCTGGAACACCTGCCCTCCCCGCTCCGGCTGCTCACCACAGCGTGATGCGGTTGAAGAAGAGCAGCGCCGCAAAGTCGGCAATCACCGACAGCAGCAGCGGCGGCGCGGCGCGCAGCAGGCGCACCACCCACAGCTGCTCAAAGGCGTCGCGCTGCGCCTGCAGGCTGGGCGCGTTGGCCACCGCGCGCCACTGCCGGCCCATGCCCAGCCAGCTGGCCAGGGTCTGCACCACCCGCACCACCTTGCCCTGCAAGGCTCGAGGGGAAGGAGGCGGCGCATGGGGTGAATGCCACAGTATTGTTTCAAGTTGAGTTCTGCAATCAGCCTCTTCTAGCAGGGCCTCCACAGGCATCCTTGTTAGGAGACATGTTCAAACAAATGTCAACCGTGGCACCTGCGGCACCCCCTCCCTCACCATGCCTCCGTGGTAGTAGAGCCCGTCGGAGAAGTAGTGCAGGCGGGCGCGCCAGAAGCGCAGCGCGCTCTGGGACAGGAACGGCGCCAGCTCGCGCTCAAACAGCTGCGCCGCGCGCGGGTGCTGCGGCACGGGAGAGCAGGGGCATGGTAGAGTGAGCTTGGGGGGTGCAAGGGGCGAGCGGGGCGGGCCAGTTGCTCTCCCTTTTCAGTGACGAAGCCTGGGTTCGCCGGCACAGGCATCCACCGTGGGGCAGGAGCACTTCGTGCCAGGTGGCGCAGCAGGGCGCCCCGAGAGCAGGAACAGCTCTTCCCACACAAGCCCCGCATGCGGGCGGCAGCGGGGCAGCAGGTGCGGGGCCGCCCACCTTGCCCTCTCCAAACAGCGCCCACACATCCTCGTGCTCCAGCTGCCGGATGGCCACCTGCTTCAGCTCCAGTAGTGCCGACTGGGCGGGGTTGCAGTCCACAGAGTAGACCTGAAGTCGGGGTGGGGGGGGATCCAGAGGCAGACAGGCTGGAGGTTGCCAGGATGTTTTCTGCTGGGATTCTGATGAGGATAGGCTGCGCAGCCGGCCAGCATGCTGGCGCAGGGCGGCAGACCCTGCCTGGAGCGGCCGGCTCGTATCCCCCTCTGCCGCACCTTGCGTGCGCCGTTGATGCACAGGTGCAGCGAGTTGCAGCCGCCAGAGGTGAGGGTCAGGCACACATCGTTATCGTCGATCTATAGGCGCGGGGCGCAGCACACGGAGGGAGGGCGCGTCGGCACAGCTGGCTCTGCCGCTCGCAGCGCACCTTGCCTCGCATAGTTCTATGCCACTGCACTTGCATGGGTTCCTGTTTCATTAGCTCCCCCGTCCCCCCGTCCCCCCCAAGCCAGGTGTTCGTGGGGCTGCATCCTGCCGAGCCGGAACCCTTGGGAGCCCACCTGCAGGTGCGGCTCGTCGGCGCGGGGGTCCTCCCAGGACTGGGTGTACAGGAAGGAAGGGGGGAAGAAGGCGGGAGCCTCCACCTGCCGGGAGGGGGGGGGGGGGCGGGCGCGTTGGGCGCCAGCATGCAGCATACTTTGGGACAGCACAATTTGGGACCCAGGACAAGAAGTGAGTGGCTTTCTGACGGGTGGAATGAAATGAGCGGGGGCAGAGCGGTGGGGAGAGGTGCGGGCACCTTGTTCTCCACCAGCAGCGTCTCCAGCTTGGGGATGCGGCCGATCCACACGTAGTAGGGGGCGCGCAGGTAGGGCACGTAGGGGATGCTGCCCTCGTCGTTGAACTCCCACACCCGGCTGCAGGGTGGGGTTGGGAGTTGAGAGATGGTCTTGAGTGAGGATTGGAAACGCGATAAGGGGCGGGACGTCTGGGTCCGTCCGCGGAGGCTGTCCCTCAAGACAAGCTCTGGCAGGTGGCTCGGGGACAGGGTACCGGCCAGCAGAAATGCAGAGCCCCTGGTTTCTCAGGCTGCAGCAATCAGCATGCGTGGATTGTGGCCAGCCCCGGCCCTCGTCAATTCCGCCATGCCCTGCGCCCACCTCAGCTGGTGGTCCAGGTAATGCCGGCGCTCCGGGCCAATGTCAATGTTATCTGCACGAGGCGGCAGTTCCAGGCAAGGGATGAGGGGAGTCCACCCAGCACAGAGCCTCATCTTCTGCCTCTCAACAGGCTTCCCAACCAGACGTGCAGCCGCATCTGGCTACCCACGACTCTTCTGCACCGCCCCGCCAGTGGCAGTCACCTGTGTCAAACACCGACCGCCAGAAGAAACGGCGCGCCCAGCTCATCTGCCGCAGCGGCAGGTCGTACCTGAAGGCAGAGGGGAGGGGGCAGGGTGTGGAACGCGGCGGCATGCCAAGGGATGCGACACATGCCAGGCGGCCTGCGTGACAAGCCCGCCATGCGGCAGCCTTCAGGCAGCTACCGGGGCCAGCAACCGGGCAGGTGGCCGGCCAGGCTGTCGGGCTCACTTGGAGGAGGTGAAGAAGTCGCAGACGCCCAGCAGGCCCTCCTCGCGGTCCAGGTAGGAGATGGCTCGGTCCACAGCGGCGTGGAAGGGAGGGATCACTGGGGGCGCCGGGGTCGGAGAGGGGTTATATGGGTTTGTGGGCGGAGGGGAAAGCAAGGCAGGCACGGCTGGACACCGAGGCAGCGCAGTTGGGACAGAGGGAGGCGAAGCCGGGCGCTGATGCAGCTCGGCGCATCTGCAGCGCTTGCACGCGGGGCCTGTGGGGCCTGACGCCCCTTGGCCTGGCTGCAGCATGCCCCCGGGCATGCCTCCAAGAGCCCACCCACTTGAGAGGGAGTAGGAGAAGGTGACCAGGGTGGCGCAGCCCTCGGGGGGCGCCCACTGGCACGCGTCCGCCTCCACCACCGTCACGTTGCTCCAGCCCTGCTCCTTCACCTTGAGCCGCGCCTGCAGCGCGTCGAGGGGGGCGGCAAAGTCCCCACCTGAGAACAGAGCAAGGCTGGGACCCATCGTGCTTTACCAGGTGTCCTCAGTCGCTTCCGGAGAGTGTGCGGGTGGAGAGCAGCGCAGGTTCAGGGCAAAGGTGGGTGGGGTGAGTGTTGAGGGAGGGTGGCTGGGCACGCGCCAGGTGGTCTGTCCTTAGCTGTGCTGCCGTGCCTGCCCCGCTTGGCCCCACCTGCTGGCACAGGCTCCTGCACAGGTCCACCACGTAGATTTGCTTGAAGCGGGACAGGTCGATGTAGTGGCTCATCATGGCCACGTTCTCGCCGGTGCCGCCGCCCAGGTCCACCCACACCTGCCCCGGTGGGCGGGGAGGCAGCGGCAGGGCGGCGTAAAGGTTGCTTGCAAGCCAGATGGAGGTCACACTGGCCCGCAGGGGGGGTGGGGTTGAGGTAGCAAACCTCAAGCTCGTGCTTGAGAGTGCGGCTTGCGAGGGCACCAGAGCAGGTTGGGCACGGCACACGCAGGTGGGCGGCGCGCTCACCATGTTCTCCTGGTTGCGCAGCCGTGCAGCGCAGGCGGCCAGCATGGGCCGCCGGCCCCACAGGAACTTGGAGCGGAAGGAGTCATCTGCGGGGGGACAGAGCACCAGCCTTGCAGGCAGGGATGGGACTGAAGCTGCAGGCAGCGCAGGGGCAGATCGTGGCTTGCATGCATGTTCGGCTCGGCTGAGCTCCCTCCCTCCGCGCACAGACAGAAGGGCAGCCACGCGCGCCCGCAGTGACAGTGCGCCACTGCATTCACCTCACATGCGTGAGCCTGGCCGCTGTAGAAGCCCTCCAGCCGCTCAGCATGGTCGTCCGTGTCCTGCAATGCAGTGCAATGGGGGGCAGCGCCCTCGAAGCGTGAGGGTCCGAGACCAAGGTACAATGGGAGCATTACTGCTGAAAGGTTGCACCCTGCCGCAGGGAGGGCAGCATCTGCGGTCGGCTGTGCCGGCTGGATCAGTCGACTCGGCAGGCCGCAGCGTTGCGATGCATCCATAGGCGTGCGGCCTTGCCGCCCACCTGCAGCTTCTTGAACCAGATGTTCTTCAGCACCAGCATATCGTTCTTCAGGCCCTGCAGCTTCTGCCGCGCCTCGAACTTGAGCTGCAGGCTGTTGAGCCGCTCCATGACGGAGGGCGTGCTGCAGGCAGCCGGCGGGAGAGGGCAGCCGAGGGCGGGACGGTGGCAGGCAGGGCAGGAGGCTGCAGGCAGCGACAGGCAGGCTGACAGTGGGGGCATCCCGCTGGCAGGTCCTGAGGCCTGCTCTATTCTACAAGCTGCCGATGCAGCAGAAATGCGTTCGCAGGGGTGCTGAGGCAGCGGCGGCAGGCTGCGCGTCTTGATCGATGGCAAGTGCAGATGGCTGTGCGTTGGCCCACGGCGAGCCGTCCTGGCACTATTTGGCACACCGATACAGGCACAGAATCCCTTGGAACGGGCACGGACCGCCCCGGGCCCTTCCTTGCTGGGCGCGCTTGCAGGCGAGCAGCATCACTCACCGCTGCATTCTGCTGGCATCCCCGCCCTTGCCCATGTTATCTTCCTGCCGCTCGCGATCGGATGGGCAAACTAGCAGTCGCCAGGTCGTTCCCGCGCTTCCTGGCGTGGGGGAGAGGGAAGGGTTCCCACCGCTTCCCTGTTGTGGGGCAGACTGGCCGTGAGGCAAGACGGATGGCTTGGGTGAAGACCATCGGCACTGCACCTGCTGCTATTTCAATGCAGCATGCGCATATGCTCCGGGTGGTGCCACGCCACGCTGGCAGCTGCTTTCTGCCAAGAGCCGTGTCTTTCAGCCAACGGGCCCAATGGCTGAAAATATCTGCTAAATATGTGTTGCACACTTGATCGGGCACTTCGACGGGCCGCAAGCGGCGCTCACGCATGTGCCACCTGGCTGCTCCCGCCGGCGGAGCAGTGCTGCCGCCAGCCTTGCTGCTCCACTCTGATCGGGGATGCAGGCGCACTGCAACATGCACGCACCCATTTACCATGTCTTCTTCTGGACGCCTGCAACTGTGATGCGCAAGGTGGCATGCAGGTCATCAAAGGCAGCCGCGCAAGCGCAGCATGCGCCGACCCGACCTGAGCTTGTGGCGGAGCGCAGGGAAAATCAGCTGCCGGGCTCTGATGCTCAGGTCCTTTGTCGGGGTGCCTCAAAGAGTTTCAAATGAGTGAACTTGTGTACAGATTGAATCCCTCAACATAAACGGTACGGCAGTTGAGGAGCAGCAGGGTTGGGAGCGGCAAGCGCGGCAACAGCAGCCGGCAGGCCGAGCGCAGGCAAGCAGAAGATGGCAGGAGGCAGTCAAGGAAAGAGGGCTGTCACCGGCTATCAGTCGCGAGTCAGTCAAAGTCTGAATCTTCATCCTCTTCTGCTCGCTGCTGCTGCCCCGCCGCCGCCGCCGCGCCGCCGCCGCCACCCTGCTGTTGATCCTCTGCCCGCTGCAGCACAAGCCGCTGGATCAGGCCCCGCACTTGTGCCTCGTGGTCCGAGGCATCGCCGCACACGTCTCCATGCCGGTTCAGGCTGATGGCCACCTGGAAGCGTCCAGAGGGCGTGGCTGGGGCTGGGGGTTCTGGCCTGCCGCCAGGAGGAGCATGCAGCGCTGCAGGCTTCCCCACGCTACTGCGCCCACGCAGCCTCAGCTGGCCAGCTGCGGCACGGGACCCCCCCGCTCCCGCCCCCAGCGCCCCACCCTTCCCGGCCCCGCCCTCCGCCGCGCCCGGCCTGCGACCCAGCACGCACCAGCTCGGGGCTGGTGCCGCGCCCGCCAAAGTGGCGCAGGCCCACCATTGTCTGCAGGCACTTGGTGTCGCGGTACAGCAGCACCGTGGGCAGGTTCTGGTCCGGGTACCCCGGGATGCACTCTGCAGGGAGCTTGGGGCCGGGGGTTAGGGGGCAGGGTTGGCCACAGGGGAGCAGGAGGCCGGCGGTAGCGAACCCGAGGTTGCACAGCTCTAACAAGTGCCAACCTTGCTCCCCCGCCAACTCCGCTCCCCTGCCACCCTGCCACGTCAGCTGCACCGAGCGAGCGGGCCGTCACCACCACCGCTGCGCCCCCCCGCCCCCCCCCCCCCCCCACACACACACACCACCACCACCACCACCACCACCACACA
>KQ482041.1:1624739-1640720 GCA_001430745.1 Auxenochlorella pyrenoidosa
GGGGCGGCGGCAGGTGTGAGGGCGCTGCGCTGCGCTGCGCTGCGCTGCGCTGCACACCGCGCGGGGCGCGTTCCCGATAAGCAGTGGCTCAGCAGACCCCAACGAGCTGCAACTGTCTGCCCAAACCCCGGCCCGCAGCGGCGCCCATGCCCGCCTGTGTGCCCCGCCCCCCCGTGGCCCTTGCTTGCAGCAGGCGGCGGCGGCGCGCGCGGCACCCACCCGACTCGAGCACCGGGAAGTCAACCTGCTCGAAGCCGAAGAGCCGCGACACCTCGGCAAACTCGCCAAACAGCCAGTTCTGCAGGCGCTTGTCCTCGGGGAAGAAGTCGCGGGTGCCGCGCGGCGGGTTCACGTCCACCATGCCCCGGGCCCCCGCCTCGCCGATGCGCGAGGTGCCGGCCTTGCGGTCCTGCAAGTGTGCCAAAAGGGGTGGGGGGTGGGGGGTTACAGCTGATGAGTGTAAGGCGTGTGAGGGAGAGATGCAGGCCACAGGCATGATGCGTCAAGCCAGGAAGCCTGGGCATTGCAGAGTGTGATGGACACAGCGGCAGTCCTTGCGCTCTCACCTGCGCGGCTGCTGGTGCGGAGGCACCATTGTCGGAGGTTGTGGCAGCAGCAGAGGCAGGCGCCGCCTGCGTGCGGAAAGCCTGCCGCCGCTGCAGGCGCGTCAGCGGCGGCCGCGGTTGCTGCTCCTGCTGCTGCTGGCTGCTGCGCGCCGATTGGCTGCCTGCTGCCGTAGCTGCTCGTAGCGAGGGCAGCGCGCTACACAGCGGCCGCAAGCTGCTCCACCCTGCTGCTAGGCCATGCTGCGCGACAAAGACGGGGGCTGCTCGCTGCATTCTGATGACCAGACAGCGCGCTGTGGCCATGCGCAGCGTCAGCAGCCGCGCAGCTGGGCACAACCAGGGCAGAGGTCCGCTGGCAGAAGGGCAGGGGCAGCGTGCGGGGGCTAAAATGAATCAGCAGGATGAACGGAATGAATGTGGGCGTCCGAGGAGCCGCCTGGATGGCGCGTTCTGTGACTGCAGGGCATGCCGCCAGCCTGTCACCCGCTGCCGGCATGCCCCTTGGAACGATATGGGTGAACCAAGCTTGGGGCCAGGCCACCCTGGAACACCGTCATGGAGATCAGTCACTCTTGGGAGTGGGACACCACGCTGCCCTTTCAATAGACAGATTGATCGGTGGGTGTAGGCCGTCCTCGACCAGCATTGCCGCCAGCCGGTAAAGTGAGGCAGCTGTTCTTCTGGGCTTGAAGTGCCACGATCAGAAAAGTAGCCAGCACGACTTACTGAGTCGAGACTGCATGAGTGTGGCATGCCCTGCTGCTGAGCTCTGCTTGATGGTGGCATGGCGTTCACCAACTGCTCTGCGTGGTGACGCCATGCTGCATGTTCCGCCCCTCAACAACCTGGAATGGCAGCGAGAAAGCAAGCTGGAAGCAGGTGGAAGGTTTGCTTGGGCTTCCATGATGCCATCTTCCTGGATACCAAGAGCCGCAGGGCTCTGCCTCTGCTGTTTTAAGCAGCTGCGGCGTGCCGGCAACATGCTCACCGGCTTTGGCTGTATGACGCATGCCGCAGGCTCAGATTGCATGCAGCCCAAGAACCAACCTGCATTGGCAGAGTTCCTGTGCCTGTCATGCTCACGTGTGGAGTCATGCCAGGCCTCTTACTCCATTAAAATGCCTGCATAATTGGCGGTGCCAGCACAGGAGCGGCAGGCAGCACTTCCTTCAGCACTGAGCAAGGAAACTGCCGGCCGCCCTCCCTCGTTTACTGCCCCATTCTGAGGTCCTTCTGTAAATTTCATGTGCTTCAAACCGAGAGAATTTTTACCTAAACCACCTCGGGTGTACGACTGCAGGCAGTGCCAGCAAGGCAGGGCCCTCCCACATATTTCTCGTCATGCCTGCAGCGGTCTACCATTGTTCATTGCTTCTTGGAAGCCATGTCGTCGGCGCGGACGCGTAGGAAGCCCGGGGCACTCTCCCTTCTCGCTCTGGCCGGCCTCTTCCTCGCGGGGGCACACGCAAACAGCGATGCTCCAACCCCTGAGCAGCTTTGCGCTGGAGAAGCAAGCCGCCTTGCCATCCGCAAGCGGCTCAACGACACCGCCTTTGTGGTCTGCCTGCGGGGTGCGGTATGGGACACGCTCGCCTGCCCTGCCGGCCTGGCATTCAACGAGACAAGCGAGGCCTGCCAGCCGTGAGTGTGGGGTTGGGGTTGAAGCGGAGACAGAAAGGTTGGTGATGATAGCAATAGGGGATGAGCTTGGCATAAGTGGCAGCGGAAGCGGGGCGCCCGTCTCCTCCCTGCAGGCAGCTGCCTGCAGGGAGGAGCTGCAGCTGCCTACCCGCCAGTGCATGTCCTTCTGCCCCACTGACCACGCAGGCCATCGGAGCAGGCCTACCTTCCACAGCCTCCTTTCGACTCAGCACCCACCCCTCCAGCACCCCGGTCGATCTACCTCTATGCTTGGAGCGGCAACGACAAGTGCGGCTCAACACTGCCCCCTGCGTTGCACAGAGTGTCAAGCCCCCCCCCCCCCCCCCCTCTGCTGCTCGATTGTCACTGTGCAAGGCTAGCAGCTGCCAACTGGCACCAAGCATGGCCCTACTGGCGCATGCTAGCCACCCCGCAACCCCACTGACAGTGCTGCTGCTGTCCTGCTGCCGTGCCCCACAGGCCAGGGCCTGACTGCCGCGATGCTGTCGTGGTCGTCGATGCGACGCCCGATTCTGCTACCTTTGGGTCTGTCGTCGCAGTGGCATTCACCCCTACCTGGGGCAATGAGCCGCATCATGTGAGGGGGTCTGGGACGCAGCACCAGGGACTCGCTGACAGGCAGTGTGATGGGAGGCAGGCTGAGGGTGCAGGACGGCGGAGAAACGCTGTCAGTGAGTGTTACCTTAAGCGCGGCCTGAGTAGACAGTGTCAGGCGCCGTAGGGACAGGCAGAGGGCCAGACCGGGCGCTTGATATAGCAATCCAGCCAAGCCTTTCATTGCGCCACCAGCCACACTCACGCCCTCCCTGCAGGTGGGGCTGGGCGCCAACAACACCGTGCTCGCCGTGGGCGGCATCCAGGCCTACCTCACCGGGCAGCCAGATGTCAACTTCTTCAACGTGACGGATGCCGCCAGCCCGGTGTGGTTTGCCTCTGCCGACCCGCAGCTGGTGAGGGGATGGCAGGCTGCCCTGTGGGAGCGCTTGCGGCTGCACTGTGATGTCTGGGAGGCCCAGCTGCCATGTGCACTGCGCTGGGCAGGAAAGATCAGGCTTGCTTGAGCAGTCATAGCCCAGCTGCAGCAAGCCGTCGAAACATGATGCTGCCCCCCCTGCCCTTTGGTATCTCAAGCAAGCTGGCACCCTCACTCCCCCCCCCCCCCCTCATTCGCTGCCAGTCTGCCGCCACCGACAGCTTTGCGGGCCAGGCCGACGGCGGCTTCTGGGTGAGCCAGATGGGCGACGCAAACGGCGGCAGCCCTGGCCGCATGGTGCGGCTGGGCCCAGCGCCCAACTTCACAGTGCAGGGCGAGTTCCCAGCAAACCCGCCCCCAGACTTCAACCCCCACGGCTTTGCCATTGACACGGCGCGCCAGCGCATGATCACCGCAGGCGCGTCGCTAGGGGACGCCCGGGCGCACAGTGGCGGTGCACAGCGGGGGGGGAAGGTGTGTAATTGGGCGCTCTTGCGCCACCCCCCAGCTGGCCAGCGCACAGCCGTCCTGCGCTCACAATCCAAAGCTGATGGAGAACCTCGCTGCCTGTCTTCCCACATGGTGTGTGCAGACTACCTGGAGCTTAAGAGCACCCTGACCGACCCCCAGCTGGACCCGCGCTTCCGTGGCAACGGAACCATCATCTACCGTCGCACGCTGCGTGTGTGGCAGCTGCCCGCCTTCGACCTTGTGGGCGAGTTCCGCACAGGTGAGACAGGCCTGCGTGTGCAGTCGCGTAAGCGCCGCACGCCCGTGGCTGGCGCAGGCAGGTCGCGAGCGGCTGCAGCACTGCCTACTGCATGGCGCAGCAGCGGTCCTTACCCGGCAACTCAAGCCCTCTGAACGTCAAATTTACCAATGAATATTTAGCGCAGAGGAGAACGAATCCGAGGGCTTTATGACGGTTCAGCTGGTGGGGTCCAGTGGTGTGGCGGCATCAGGTGGGACTTGCGAGCTGCCTACCACTGCTCATATACTGGAGACCACTTCCAACGCTTGTGTTGTACGGTCCCCTAACCCCCCTACAACCCCCTTTGATGCCCTGCCATTGCTTCAGGAAACGGCAAGGGTGTGCTGTGGGCACTGAATGTGTCTGACCCCACAGAAGTGAAGGTGCGCTGTGCGCTGTGCATGCTGCTCGCGTCAGGCCATGGCCATTGCTGCCCGCCATCGCACCTCTGCCCCTGTGTCTTCCACAGCTTTGTGCAGCCGACCATGTCTCCAAGCGGATGCACAAACCCTGGCCGCCCTTCATGCCTGCAGCCAGCCCACGTCATCGGCAGTCGGTCCAGCAGCTGCGTCTTCATCCCTCTGGCCTTCTCCGGCGGCCGCCGATTCTTCGTCACCGTCCTGGGGCTGTCTGTGGTCCAGCTTGTGGACACGAGCGACCCCTGGCGATGGAAGACGCTGCAGGAGATCAGCCTGCCACCGGGGACCTACCCACATGCTGCGACTGCCGCCAGGTGGGCCGCTGGGCTGCTGCCATGCAGAATCAGCAGCTGGCTGCTAGCGGCGTCCATTCCTCGTGTTTGCTGCGCATGCGCAGGCAGAGGGTGCCTAGGATGCTGCGGGCAGCCGTGGTGGCGGCCCATCCATGCCTCAAGCACCAAGCACCACGCCACCTGCATCCCAAGCCCCCCCCTGCAGGAACGGCACCCTTGTCGCCGTGTCGGCCTACTACATTGACCACGAGTACAATGGCTCCCCCATCGGCCTGCTGCGCCAGAAGGGCAGCGCCTCGGTCTTCTTCTTCGACGTCACCAACGGCGGCGATGCCATCCAACTGTCCCGCCGCCAGCCGGCCATCGACTTCAAGACCGCGGTCAACGCCTTCCTGGGCGTCCCGGACTCGCAGTGCGGCGCCTGGCGCCCGCATGGCATGGCCTTCAAAACGATCACGCCGCCACCCACGCCAGCCAGTCCGCCCCTCGCGCCCTTCCCGCCCCCGCCGGCCCCGAGCCCTCCTCCGCCCGCCCCAAGCCCTCCACCACCCGCCCGAAGCCCTCCACCGCCGCCCCGCCCCTCTCCACCCCCCTCTCCCAGGCCCCGCTCTCCCCCTCCGCCCTCACGGCGGCCCCCTCCCCCTCGCGCACCACTTGCACGCCCTCCTCCTGCCCGCCAGGCGCGGCCCCCGCCCAGGAGGCCTGCAGCCCCGCCTCCCCGCCGCGCCCCGCCACCTCGCAAGGTGGCTGGACCGCCACCCCTGGGACGCAGGCTGCCGCCGCCACCTCGCAGGCAGGCGGCGCCGCCTCCGCCGAGGCGCAGGCCCCCACCCTTCCGTGGCGCCCGCAAGCCCCCTCCTCCAAAGCGCGCCGGCGGCAGGCGGGCCCCACCCCGCAACACTGGCCGTTGAGCGGTGGCCTCAGCTATCTGGCCCTCCCTTCCAACCGTTTCAGACTACCCACACAGGTCGCCTTGCTCAACACATTCGTTCCTATGCCTGTACAGCAGCTTGCGCGCACATTTGGTGTTCTGCAATCCTACACATTTCATTCATGGCTTATCAGGATTCAGCCCTGCCTTGTGCACATGTGCAGGCAGTGCATGCATGTAATTCTTTTGAGGCACAGCAAGGGCAGTTCAATTGCGAGCGGCAGCAGCAGCGTGCTTAGCAGCGCAGGCCAGGTGCTGTCAGCTGAGCTTTTCCCATGCCTCTACTCGCCATGGGCACTCGGCCGTGACCAAGTGATCGCCAATGACGGAAGAGGAGGCGCTGCTCGTCACTTTGTCGCGCCTGCGGAGCGGGCCGCTGCAGCCTGGGGCTTTGAGCGGCGAGCCTGTGGTCGTCACTGGTTCCGGCTTCTCAGGGGCGACCCGTCGTGCCATTCGCGAGTTAGCTGCCCTGGCTGGCTTCTGCTACTCTGGCGACCTGGCTCGTGGGCGCACCACGCATTTAGTGCTGCTGCGCAGCTCGAGAATAACGCCAGCAGCATCGGAGAGCGCCGCAGCAACGGCCTTACTGTCGGAAGCGGGTGCGGCCAGCAGGAAGCGAGAGTGCGCTCGGCTCTGGGGCATACCCTGCGTGCGCTTGGCCTGGCTGCTGGACTCATGCGAGACGGGCCAGGCATTACCGGTGCAGCCCTACCTTGAGTTTGCCAGCAGCGGGCAGCAGTCTGCTGAGGCAGCGTGGGCGCAGGAGCAGCCAGGTGAAGCGCTGCCACACAGCTGTCGCCAGCTGACGCAGCGTGCACGGCCCTCGAGCGTTGCCAGCAACGTTCTGGGTGCTGTGCTGGCAGAGGGGCCACAGCAGGCAGGTCACGGCAACAGCATTGTCAGCCTAGCACACGAACGGCCGTGGCAGCAGCACCCAGTGAAGCAGCCCCCCCCCACAGGTCGCGCCGCCCTGGCTCCCGTGGCCAATGTACTGGCCGACCAGCTGCGCCACATGTCCATCAGCCCGGAGCCAGCAGGATCGCCGGAGGCGGCAGGCCAGCCTTCTCAGCATCGACAGCAGCCGCAGCTGCAGCGCCCACTGCAGCTGACAGACAGCCCGCCGCTACAGCGCAGCCCGTCCCTGCTGAGCAGCCCGCAGCACTCTCTGTCCCTGCAGGGCCTTGTTGGGCCAGCAGAAAATGGCAGTCAGGCAGACAACACAGCAGCAGCAGCAACAGCAGCCAGGCACATCTCGGTCGACTCAACTCTCCGGCATGAGCCGAGCTCTCCACAGCTACCGCATGCCCACGCAACGGGCGCTGACAGCAGCATGCAGGATTCGCCTGCAGAGGGCGCTCTGCCCTTCCGCTTCTCCTCAGGCCGCAGCAGAGCAGACAACTTGCCTGGCGGCAGCCCCATGGTTGAGTCGCCGGCAATGGGGCTGCTTCCCTCGCATAGCAGCAGCGCCACAGAGGCAAGCATGCAGCGCCCATGCAGCCGGCTAGCCAGCACTCCAGCTGCCAAGGACAGCCCGCAGCCAATGTGCACGCCAGCCTGCGTGCGGGACTGGTCAGATGACGACAGCTTGGAGGCCAGCCCAACCCCCACACATGGTCAGTGCATGGAGGAGGGAGGCCGCAAGAGTGGGCGCTCCGGTGTGCAGCATCACCTGCACCTGTACAAGTCAACTGCGCAGTGTCAACTGCACCTGCGTAGAGCAATGGTCTTGTGATGCCTACTCAAGTGAAGGCCTGCCTGTGTTTGCACTCTGATCGCAGTTGACGGCCACGATGCGGCTGGAGTGACGCAGACGCCGCCGCATGTGCGGCAGGCACAGGCGGCAGCGGCGGCACCCACCCAGTGGCAGCATGCGTCACAGCAGCCACAGCTGGTGCAGCAACAGCAGTACCAGCAGCATCTGCAGGTGCTAGTGGAGGCTGGAATGGCCAAGGAAACAGCAGAATTAGAGCAGCAGGGCACGCCAGCTGCAGCAGGACTGCCGGACTGGGCAGATGACGGAACAGTGGCATCTGATGACCCGCCAGCAGCAGCAGATCTCGCTGTGCCAGACTCAGAGTCTGACTGTGACGTCATGCCAGCAGGCGGGGCGCAGCAGCAGGGGGATGGGAAGCAGCAGCAGTCACAGCCGCATCAGCAGCACGCTGTTCAAGCGCCCGCTGCTGTGCGTGACCAGACTGCTGCAGCGGCCTCGCCAGCGCAGATCTTGCAGCAGGCGCAACCGCAGGGAGGTACGCATCACGTGCGGCTGCCTGCCAAGGAGAAGCGAGGGCTGCTGCATGTCAGCAGGCCCTCTGCGGCAGGACAGCCCCAGCCGCGTGCCGCTGCAAGCAGGGCGCCTGGTGCTGCGCACAGCAACACGCATGTGTCACCTGGCCCTGAGTCCCCTCGTGATGAGCCCATGCCCAGCCCCAGCGTGCCCGTGGAGGTAGAGCCGTTGCAGCCAATGAGCTGCAGCAAGAGTGGCGGCGCTGCTTGGACGCCAGGCGACTCCCCAGCAGAGGCTGTTCGTTGCTTACCACACCACGCAGAGCAGCAGCAGCAGCAGCAGCAGGGCAGCTCCCCAGCAGGGCCTGCAGCGGTTGGGCATTCCATCACCAGCAGGCAGCCTGGCAACACAGCTGGTGCAGCTGCCAGGGCTGCGCAGCGGCGGCACAGGGACGTGTGTGACTGGAGCGAGGATGACAGCAGTGGCGAGGAGTTCCCCACGCCTGGCGGTGAGCAGGCAGCTGCATTAGCGCCCGCAGGGCGTGACAGTGGCAGGAGCAAACCACCCATTTAGCTGTGCATGAGTGCTGCTGCTCCGGCCCGGTCTGACTGTCGACCCTGCCACGTCCTGCCCTGCATGGTTGCCTTGCTTGTGCCCATAGGCCAGCGCAGGCAGGGTGGCGGACTGACCGGCCTGACCCAGCTGGACCCAGCCTCCATCGTGATTGCCCGCCCTAAGCCCACAGCCAGCACCGCTACCCGGCGGTGAGGGCTGGGCTTTTGTTGCTGAGTGCGCTGTGCTGCTGAGCGCCGAGCCATTGCCAGATGGCGCAGCAGTATGGATGCTAGCCTTGACCCAGGCGATATCCCAGAGTGTGTTCCTGCTGGGCTCAATGCGCTGCCTCACTGCCTGCTCACCATTTGCTACCCACCTGCGCGCCTGCCTGCTGCAGCAGCGACGACGCCAGCAGTGGCGGTGCGCGGGGCATGAAGTTTTTGCAGCGCCCGCCCCGCGGCAACGCTGTGCGCGCCCACCACGGGCTGCCCTCCCTCAAGGGGGTGCAGTTTGCAGAGCAGGTGGGCCAGCAAGCCACATCCACAGGAGCCCTTCTTTTCGGGGTCCTGCGTCCACAGCAGGCCGCTCGGGGCCTGATGCACCACGCCCTGCAGCCAAGCGTGCAGCCTCTGAGTTATCCTGTGCGTGCCTGGCCTGCAGGTGCAGGTGGTCGCAGCCAACGGCCTGGTGCTGAGCACCAAGGACAAGAAGACCGCGGTGCGGCTGCAGCCGGGTGGCTTGACTGAGGAGGAGGCCGAGGAGGAAGATTTCCAGGTGGACAGCCTGAGCAGGAGCAGAGGCAGCCTGGGTAGCGGCGGCCGCAGCGGAGCGGACCTGCCGGACGCGCAGCAGGCACAGCAGGCGGCAGAGCCGGTGCTCGCAGAGCCGCAGACCTTCTACCGCCTGCCCGACGGCAGCTGGTGGCTGGAGCACTGCCGCTTCTTCACCGCCGCGCAGGCGGAGGCAGCAGCAGCGGCCGCAGGCCGCGCCCTGACGCTGCCTGCCGGGTTCGACCGCAGCTGCGAGCTGCTGAAAGCGGTGGAGCGGCAGTATGCACCCATTGGGGACATCGCTGGTGCACGCCGGGCAGGAGTTCATGGGTTGCACTGGCAAGGCCCGCCTGCATGTCGTGCAGGCATGGCACTTGTGAACAGGGAAGTCAGCAGCTGCGTCAGCACCACAAAGCTTTTGCTGCCGCACGCAGCACAACATTAGTGTCCGTCGGTGCTTCACTGCTCGCCTGCTGCAGGTGCCACACAGGTGCGGCGGGTGAAGCAGGGGAGCGCTGCGCTGCGACTGCGTGGCGGCACCTCCTCAAGCGCACGCTCCTACTTCTGGCGCCTGGCGCTAGACACCTCGGCCTGGCGGGTGGTCACTGACCAGCCTCCAGCCGACTTTGTGTCTGTGGAATGAGAATCGTGCAAACACCAGCAGGCGCCCCTGCGCATCTACCTCGCATGTCTGCCAATCTCCTGCGGTACTGCTGCATCAGTTTAAATGATTTCCTTAGCCTCATGGCTGTGCCTGGCACGCCTGGGCTCCAACAAGCAACAAACTCCTCAGCGAGATCAAACTAGAGAGCAGAGGGTCGACGTCACCAGGAAACCAAGCGGGGGCGCTCGACAGATCTGGTCTCTCTCCATCATAGCATCAGTTGTCATTTCAAACAAAAACTGCACTGCGCTCATCGCGCCGTCGCAACAGGCGCAGCGGGCGGCAGCAGCAAATCCTCGACGTCTGTCAAGCTGCCCTTGCCGCCGCCGCAGCCCGACTGCCCGCCGGCCCGCCCGCCGTGCTCCAGCACCAGCTGCCCGCAGGCGCCGCTGATGTCCTGCCCCTTCTCCTGCCGGATGGTGCAGTTCACGCCGTACTCGTGGCGCAGGATGCGGTGGAAGGCGGCGGTGGCGCCCTCGGCAGGTGCGCGGAAGCTGCGGCAGCGGGCAGCGGGGGCGCGGGGATGCGGTCGGCTCGTGCGGCTGGGCGCCGAATGGAGGCTGCCGACCAAGCTTGTGCGCGCCGACCGCTCTGCCCGCTCGCCAGGCATGTGCCTGGCAGCCCACATGCGAGCCTGCATGCCCATACGCTGGCGGTTGGCCTGGCAGTGAGCCAGCCGACCGCGAGCCTGCCCCTTGGTCCTCCTGCCCGCCCACCTGATGCTGGGGCTGAGGATGGGGTTCCAGGGGATGAGGTTGACCAGGACATCGCGCCCCTGCAGCAGCGCGCCCAGCTGGTGCGCGTGCTCCTGGGTGCAGTTGACGTCGGGCCCCAGCATCACGTACTCGATGAACACCGACTGCCGGCTGCGCCGCTGGTACTCGTCCACCGCGCCCATCAGCCTGCAAAGGGAGGGGGGGGAGGGCGGTGTGTGTGTGTGTGTTTGGTGGTGGTCGTGGTGTGTGTGTTTGGGGGAGGGGGGGGCAGGGCGGGGGGCGCCATATGAGCAGCAAGCAGTCTCAGAATTGCTGCCTGTACTGCACTCTGGAGAGCATGGGCACCCAAGCTGCGGTACGCGCTGTTTCTTGGAGCACTCGGCGAGGCAAGCGCCGACGGCGGCAGCCCCATGCGTGGCTCCCCGGCCCAGAGCCGCACCGGTCCAGCTTGAAGGCCTTGGCAGAGGGCACGATGGTCTGGCGCAGCTCCTGGGTGGGCGCGTGCAGCGACAGCGCCAGGCTGCAGACCGGGCAGGGCGCGGCGGTTGGGGCGCAGTGGCAGGAAGGGGGACGGCTGCCGCAGGACACCCAGCATGGACGGAACAGCCCAAGGCAGCGGCGCAAGCAACGAGGGCTGTATTTCCCAGCCCAGCCTGAGCCTGCCTCCACCTGCACTCTAGAGCCCGGCCCTGCCTCAGCAGCAGGGCTGCTCTGCACCCGGCACACCGTCTCAAACAGGCGGCACAACACGCACGAGCCTGCAGCAGCCCACACCCTCTGGGCAGCAGCGGCCGCGGCAGAGCGTGCGGCGACGCCGCTGCGCCTGCCCACCTGACGCCCGGCATGTCGTCCGCCATCTGCAGCAGGCGCGGCACCACGCCCACGGTGCTGACGGTGACCTTCTTGCGTCGCAGCCCAAAGGCCCGGGGGTCGGTCATCATGCTGACAGCCGCCTTGACGGCGTCGTAGTTGTTCAGCGGCTCGCCCATGCCCTGCGGGGCAGAACAGGGGGCGCTTGTGGGCAGCAGACGCTGCTGCCATGCACAAACGCGAGCGCTGTGGCAACGGCGGGGCAGCGCGCAGGCGGTCGCGGCGGCGGGGCGTGCGCAGGCGAGCAGCCGGCGGGACAGCGGCCGGGCAGCAAGCGCCAGACGCGCATGCTCCACTTGTGCAAGCTGCTTGCGGCGGACGGCGCACGCCGGGGGCAGGCGCGCCAGCACGCATGGGCGGGCGCCGCACCCCGCGCCCCCACCATGAAGACGATGTTGCGGATGCGCGCCACGCTGCTGGCGTGAACCAGCTGCTCCACAATCTCCCCCGCCGTGAGGTCGGCGATGATGCCCATGGTGCCTGTCGCGCTGCAGGAGTGGTGACGAAGGCGCAGGGGTGGTGACGAAGGCCGGAAGGGGGCCCCGGGGGGGGGGGCGCCAGTGTGCGCGTCCCGCACCGTGACCCCGCGGAGCAGAACAATACAGAAGGGATGGCGACCATGTCAGGAAGGCGGCACTGCCGGCAGGAACGCGGCTCAACACCGCATGCGCCACCTCCTCCCAACATGCATGGGTGCCTGTGCATTGCGTGCTGCTGCCGGTCGGGCTTACCAAAAGGTGCAGCCCATGGCGCAGCCGACCTGCTCAGAGCCAGGGGAGGCAGCCAGGGGGAAGTTGAGGGGCAAAGCATGGCGTGCAGCCAGAAGAGGTCATGCTGGTGCCGCAACCATGACAGGGAGGGCTATCACAAGAGCCACCCACGACGGTGTTGCCCGGCAGCGACCAGCGATGGAAGCAGGACGGCAGCAGCACGGCCGAGGCTGTCCGGCGCTGCCCATGCACGCCCCCTAGTGGCAGTCCCTACGCCCTTCCTCCCCCCCCCCCCCCCCCCCCCGCCACCTCTGACGACACGCACAGCGTCGCGCGGCGCCCCCCCTGCAGCGAGTAGAACTCCCCCAGGCTGGACATTGCGTCGTGAAAGTCTTCGTCATCGTTGCTGCCAGCCTGCTGCCCACCCTGCTGCTCCCCCGCCGCCACCTGCTCCCCCTGCTGCTGCTCCCCCGCCTGCGCCTGCTGTGCCTGCTGCTGGTCCCGCTGCTCCGCCACGCCCGGCGCCTGCGGGCTCTGCTGCTGCGCTTGCTGCTCCTGGGCCGCCTCTGCCGCTGCCGCATACCGATCTGCAGCACAAGGAGTGAGGCGTTGCACGCATGCTGGCGTGAGCTACCATCTGAGCATCCCTCCCGCCACAAGACGACAGCAAGGAGGCACTGGCTGCCCAGCAACGTCCCACGTGCCAGCTGGGTGCCCAGGGAGGGCCAGGGCCGCTTGCTCCTCCACCGCCGTGCGACACGCACAACCCACCTGTGTTGTCGTACTCCATGATCACGGCCTCCACCTGCAGCCCGTCCTGCAGCTGCACCAGCAGCTTGGTGGTCTCCCCGTCGCTGCTCCGCTGCGCGCCCAGCAGCTTGGTCGTGTGCAGCGCAAAGCCCGCGTCCAGCGCGGCCACCGCGGCCTTGGGCAGGTCGGGCACGTCGCGCCAGGTGGAGCCCGGGTGTCGGATCAGGTGGCTGAGACGTAGGCGGGAGGGGTGGAAGAACACGGTTGGTGGCAAGGCAGGGCGGTGTGGGCAGGCAGCGGCGGCGGCGGCGGCAGCGGCGGCAGAGAGGCAAGGTTGCCTTCCCCCGCACTTCGCCTTCCTCTATCTCTGCTCTCACTTGTACATACGCGGGATGTGGCGAGTGTTGGCGCCTGCAACCCGGAATGCCTCCTCCACAGCTGCTGCGTCCCAGACAGAGTTGGGGGACAGCACACGCCGCTTTCCCATGCTGGCACTGCGATGTAGGATCGTTGAAAATGCTGAATGGGCGCAACTATCGACACCAGCACAAGCGGACTTCACCAGCCGCTGCTCTGCACACAGCGCAGTCACAAGCAGCGGGGATGGTCGAGCAGATGACCAGGGAGAGTTTGGCAGTGCCATGCATGTCACTGAGGAAGCGCAGGCGCAGCAGGCGCAGGCGCCGCAGCGATGGCAGTATGGTCATTGGGGAACCTCAGGCAGCCGTGCACAATTGCGCTCATGACCCATGTTATCCAGGGTGTCGAGGGGAACCAAAGGTTGATAGACCAAGCACACCCGCCCACGGCACTCCAGTGTGGCATGAGCGGTGAATCCCCCCAAACTCTGGACGATTCAAGGCTGCGTAGAGCTTGCTGCACATGGTATTGCATTTCGCTGGACTGAAGTTGCGCATCTGAGGGTGATCCATGGAAGAAAGGCCTCGAAGCGTCACGAATGAAACACAACTACTTGACGCTTGCAGCCAGCAGGCTCACGCGTTATCATGCTGTGGTGACCAGGCCACAGCTGCGGGAGCAGCTGCCTGAGAAGGTGCTGAACGACAGCCAGTTGGCTTCAAAATGTGCTTGCTGGGTGCACAGAGAACTATGGCATGTTGGGCGTGCCACAAGCCTGTGCGGCGCATTCGATCACACCCTCCTTGCGCCCCGCCGGCGCCGCCGACTCATGCAGAGCGACATGTTCACCACGCCTCCTTCTAGCGCTCCACCTGGCGCATACTTCATTGGCGATCACCCAGAGCACGGTGCCCGGAAGGGGAGAGCGCAAGGAGAGCAAACCGCGTCAGGCCGCACTCTTAAACAGCCCGAGACATGGCGCTCTTCTAAGCTTCTTAGTGCAGCGCACGGACTTCCTGCTATGAGCAGCAGGCCCAGCGCCCCCCCATTCGGTGAGGCGTGTGCTGTCTGCAAGCCGCCTGCAAGTGCTGGTCAGTCCCTCTCCCTGCCAAAGGTTGCTCCCTTCAACCATAATCGGCTGTCATAACATCGCTGCTGCTGCAGGCGCCAATGGCGACGACAGCGGTGGCGGCGGCGCGGTGCCCTTTGCTGCCACCTGCGACGCCGACCTCTATGCCGACCTTCTGCGCCGCGCAAACGGCGACCAGGCCCTCGTTTCGCTGTGGCTGGCAGAGATGGGGTTCAAGGCTGACCCCTCGACAGCCAGCGCAGCGCAGGCGCTGGTGGCTGCTGAGCGCAGCCGCGGCCTGCGGGCACAGTACAGCACCAGCAGCGACGGCGGCGGCATCAAGGCTGTGCCACCAGCCAGCGGCGGCAGCAGGGCCGGTGCGGTGGGTGCTGGCGGCAGCAGTAGCGCGCTGGACAGCGCCTGGACCAGCCTGGGGGCAGTGCGCGGCAGCCCGGTCAAAATTGACCCACTGAGGAGCACCCCAGGTGCGTGCCAGCCGCCTTGCATGTGCTGGGGGCTCTTCGTGCCCTCACGCACTATACATTATCTAAGAAAGGCACCTGCAGCGCGAGATGCTGCCGCCGCTGCGCCTACTGGCCCCCCTGCTTGCTCCTTCCCCACCCCTGTGCCGCAGCACCCAGCGGCGGCGGGCAGGGGGGGCAGGACGGCGACCTGGACAGCAGGGCAGCCGCGGCGGGCGCCCCCCGCCACTTCTTCTGCCCCGTCTCGCTGCAGATCATGCGCGACCCCGTGGTGGTGGCTGCCACGGGCCAGACGTGAGCGCAGCCGGGCCCGTCGGCTGCCCTCCCGGGGCGCTTGCTGTGCTGCAGTGGTGCACAGGCGGGCGCCTCGCGTGCCTACGGACGAGCGCCTGCTGGTGTCGGCTATGTCATGTGCAGCAGCTCAGCTGCTACTGCTGCGCTGTCCCCACAAGCCATGTGCTCACAGGCCGGCCGCTGCGCTGCCCCGCTCCTGACATGCTTTGTTTGCGAGCAATTGAGCCGTGAGCGAGGGCGGCGCCGCGCAGCCGCAGGCTGACCTTTGTTTGCTGGTGGTCCCTCCTGTGCCGCGTGCAGGTACGACCGGCCGTGCATTGAGCGCTGGCTGTCGCAGGGCAACCGCTCCTGCCCTGCCACCGGCCAGCCGCTGGCGGACCCCGTGCAGCTGGTGCCAAACCTGGCGCTGCGCAACAGCATAGAGGAGTGGGCAGAGAAGCATGCGCCATGGCTGCTGGTGAGGCCGGCGGTCCCCTGCCCGCTCTGCCACTGCTTGCAAAGGGCAGTCAGGCACGCATGGTTGCCCTCTGCAAGCAGTGGTGCACAGTGACGCGGCCGGCTGCGCTGCATGCCCGGCAGCAACTCAGCAAGTGTCCTGCAGCCGCCCTAACATGCATCCGTCACCGGCCTCCTGAGCACAGCAAGCTGGGCCGCGCCCCGTGGCGGCGTGCGCGGGGTTGCTGCCCCAGCAGCTCAGCCCTCCCGTGCAGCTCCACACCCTGCCCACCGGTCCCGCCACATCCACCGACCCTGCAGGACCGGCACCGCCGGGTCAAGCCGGTCCCCAAAGAGGACCAGTTTGGGGTGGCGCCCCCCTCAGCGGGCGCAGCGGGCGACCCAGACCTGGCCCTGGCCATCCGGATGCAGCAGGAGGAGCTGGAGCGGCTGGCCACACACCGGCGGGCCGTCGGGCTGGGCG
>KQ482041.1:1655080-1677431 GCA_001430745.1 Auxenochlorella pyrenoidosa
CACTGGGGGGGGGGGGGCCACCATCCACAGCCTGTTGGCCCCCTGGCGGCCAGCGAGGCAGCACGCTGGCAGGCTGCTGCACAGTCGCATGCCTGGCACCCCTTGGGGCCGCCAGGAAGCAGGGGTGGCGGCAGGAGCAGCCACCAGCAGGCACAGCAGTACTCACCACGGTGGAGGTGGAGGCCACATTCATCAGGGTGGACACCTCGCCCTCGCCCACGGCGGCCTCTGCATGAGGTGGCACACCAGCGAGCATGCGCGCTTTGCAACTGAGGCAGCCCACCATGCCAGCCTGTGCACGTCGTGGGATGCTGGTGTTGGGCCAGCCTGGGCAGGCCTGGGGTGCTGCCTCGCATCAGTCCCATGCGGGCGTGCCCTGGGGACTCACTTTCTGCACTGCCGCCCGCAGACACGATGCCGGTGCTGCCCCCCCAGACGCCATACCCTCGGAAGCCGTTGCCAAACTTGACCACCGACACGCCCAGCGCAAAGCCGCTTAGGCAGGTGGCCAGCTCCTCCACGTTGGCCTTGCCCCCGCAGCTGCTGTCCATGATCTGGTTGTACTGCGCCAGCGGGTCGTCGGCAGAGGCCAGCCGCTGGCTGCGGTACGCCACAATCACGTTCTGCGGGCGGGGGGGGTGGGGTTGGGGGGGGGGGGGGTGAGGGGCGGGCCTGGCTGACCCACAGCCATCCACCGGCTGCTCCCGGGTGACGCCGCCATCAACACGTCAGCATCGCCCGTGCCCCTGCCTGGCTACCACGCCGCGCAGGGCGCACCTTGCCGCTGCTCCCGACGTCAAAGTCGTAGAGCACGCCCGCCCCCGACCGGACGCAGTCCAGCGGCAGCTTCCCGCCCACAAAGTCGCAGCCGAAGTGGTAGTGGTTGTCGGAGCCGCGGCCGGTGTACACGGCCACGTTCCACCACCTGCGGGGGGGCTGGGGACAACGTGATATGGCATGCATGCTGTGCAGAGCCTTTTCAAATGGGGCGGTGTGCGCTTGTCGCAGGGGCCCCCCGGCTTTCATGGGGACGGGCAGCAGCATGCAGGCTACGCAGACCCAGCCCCGCGCAGGCAAAGGGGTGCAGGCTGCTGCCACGCTGCGCACGCTGCGCACGCCGCGCTCACATGTGCGGGTACTTGCTGGAGAGCGTCTCCGAGATGCTCTTGGCCATGGTCTCCTCGTCGCTGGGAGTGGCAAAGGGCCCGCGGATGTGCTTGCTGATGGCCGTCTCCCTGCGGCGCCAGCTCAGTGCCAAGCTCAGGGGTGCGATCTGTGCACCTGATTGGCAGGCGGGCACCAAGCTCACGCCAAGGCGCTCACCGACTGCCCGAGCCAAAGCCGAAGCCCTGGCGCTCACCAAAAGTCGGTGTGGAGGGACTCAAACGTCTCCTGCACCTTGGCCGCGATTGCGTTGGTCAGGTTGGCCTGCTGGGCGCGGCGGTCGTCGATGGTGCTCTGCTGGAGGCCCTCCGCCTGCGGGAGCAGGCATGGGAGTGGGGGGTGGGGGTGGGGTGGGGGCATCCACTTGGCAGCCGGGCATGCAGCCGACAGAGGGCAGACTGGCGCGAGGCCTTTGGCACTGACTGAGCCAGCCGGCAGCAGATCGGCATGCCCGAAGACCTGCCCTGCTGCTCAGGCCTGTGGGTAGGCCCGGGCCGACAGCAGTCTGGCCCGCTGGCAGCGGGCCAGCACTTTTCACCCCGCCCCCGCTCACGCTGGCACACACGAGCGCCATCTCCTGGGCCTGCGCGCGGGAGAACAGAGCAGGGCAGGCATGCTGTGAGGGCAGTGCTGCAAACACTCACGACCGAGACTCGCAGCGAGAGCTGGGTCGGCAGTCGGGCACGCTGGCCATGCTGAGCACCACCCTGTCGTGCACGCTGCGGCGGTGAGGTGCTGCTCAGCAGCGCACGGGCAGGGCCTGACTGGCGGGCCAGGCGCTGCCTGGCGCTCACCAGCCCCACATCCCGCATGATGACCCGCGCCTGGTCAAAGAACGGGGCCTGCATGGAAGGCGGGCGGGGTGGAGGGGCAGGGCGGCAGTTGCACGGGGCAGCCTGTCAGCTGCCACGCGGTACAGGGGCGGGTCGCTCAGGGCTGCTCGTCTGTCACTCTGCACGGGGCAGGTGCAGGGCAGGCGCACAGCCATGCACACGCTGCCGCCGCCTGGCATCCACGGCGCCGGCTCAGCTGCCCAGGGGTTACCAAGCCCGGTCCCTGCACAGCCGCAGAGCCAATTGCCCGCCGCCTCGAGGTGGCTCCGCCCACCATTTCGTACTCGGCCTTCTGCGCCATGAGCTTCAGCAGGCAGCTGGCGCCGCTCTGGCAGGCCACCACGCTGTGGAACTCGGTCAGCACGCCAAAGGGGTCCTCTGCCTCGCAGCGCACCTTGAGGTTCTGCCGCGTGGCCTGCAGCAGTCGAGCAGGCATGAGCAAGGCTGGGGGTGGTCACGGGTGCCCGTGCTTGACAGCGGCTAGCTAGCTATAGGCACCCTGGCGGGCATCGGGACCCTGGCACCCAACCATGGCATCTGGTGGGAGGCAACCAGGAGTCGTGACTGGATGGCACCCGACCAAGGCTGCACAGTGCCAGCGCAGCCTTGTCCGCTGTAGCAGCAAGCAAGACAGGTCAAAGCCAGCAGGCGCGCCAGGGCGGCGGCGCCCGCACCGGGTCGGTGGGGTTGCGCAGCATCTCGTTGAGCCGTGAGGACACGGCGCGGGGGCGCAGGGCCAGGGAGTTCCAGTCCGAATTGGCGATCGAGTACTCAACAATGGTGGCAATCTACACAGGGGAAGGGCGCGGGGATGGTGGGTGCAGTTCAAGCATGGGCATGCTTCGATGCGCGGCAGCGCCTCAGCTCAAGCCAGGGCATGTGTGCAGGCAGCTGTGCACCATGCAGCGCGGTGGACTGGGTGCTGCATTGCTCACGTCATCGCGCAGAGTGGCCTGGTCTGCCAGCAGCCTGTCCAGCTTGAGGTTGACCTGCAGGCGAGGGGCATCCCAGGCAGGGCGCCGCAAGGGCGCTGGTTGGCAGACAGGGCGTGAATGCAGTCAGTGGGCAGGCAGGGACTACGTCAATTGCGCCACAGCCATCAGATGCGAGCACAGTTGTGGGGGACTTGGGGGTGACGGCGGTGGCAACTCGAGCATGCAGTTGCTGTCAAGCGTTGCCTGCTCTCAATGGTTAACGATGGTGCGCAACCGGGACAGCAAGCGCATCCCCTTGTGCAATCTTGCAATTGCACCGCAGAGGCGCAGGCTGTGCCACCCGTGGGTGCTTCTCACCTCCTTGAATCCCTCCTTGATGAGGGTGTCAGTGGCAGAATCTCCGCCCGCAAATGCAAATGCTAGGGAGACGATTGGGCCGACAAAGCCCAGGGCAGTAGCTGCACGGTATGGCGCGGGACCCACGGGGGCGGCCGGCATGCTTTAGCTTGGTGGTCGGCGGGTCATCACACGTGTCGCCTTCAAGAAATGCGGGATACCTGCCAGCTGCAGTGGGCATCACCACCTCATGCCAACCGGAGAGCTCGCAACCATTCAAACACTGCCGTGGCATGCCAGAGCATACATGCAACAGCTCGCTGCGCACAAAGCTGATCACATCATCCTTGCCTGGCTTCCCAGCACTCACAGGCGTAGCTGGCAAAAGAGGCGATCTTTTGAGCAGCCTGCACGGCCTTGGAAGCCGCGTCTGCTCCCTCTGCCAGCCCGGAGACGACCTCTGCAAACTTTTCGGCTGTGTCAGCCCCTGTCTCGATTGTCTGGGTGATCAGCTCCTGCTCCTCAGTTTGCAGCAGGGAGCGGCCTGCAAAGTATGCGAGGGGGGAAGGGTGCGTGCCTGTTTGTCAGAGGCATTGCCCGGCGACAGCCTGCAGGGGCTTCCACGTGCACGTGGGCGCCGGCAGCACATCGGTATCGCCACATGCAGTTCCTGTGGCATACTCGATGTGCGACAGTACATCAAAGCACCCTTCGCTGTTGTAGCAATGGCAGCTGATCTGACCAGCGGCACCGGCGGCGGCAGCGGCCACCGACGGCAGTACAAGGGAACCAGCCAGCGTGTTACAGCTGTACAATTGCAGGTTTCAGCCTCGGATCATCAAGGCATGTGCCCATGAATAAAGGCATGTGCTCAGCTATGCAAGCCTGCCCTATAGGGCCGGGGGGCGGAAGGTGGTGCAACCTGGCATGCTGCGCAGCGGCAATCCCGCTCGATTGGGACTGGTCACTCTGGGGGTGGGTTTGTCCAGGCCGCGTTCAGCTTCCAAACCACCAGCACGTGCTGCCAGGACTCTCACCGAGCAGTTTGAGCTTGGCTTGTGGACTTGGACGTGCCACAGCCGTGTTGAGCTCGTTGCCCACCGCCAACGCCACCAGAAGCAGCGCGATCGTGCATCGCCTAGAGTTCATGGGGACTGATTGTGGGCTTTTGGCAGTCGAGAACTGCAACAGGTCGCGGCAAGCGCGCTTTGGCTGCGCGCTCAGCGCTCTGACCGAGGCTCTCCAGGCCAGCTGCCTCTGGCGAGTCCTTCGGGACTTGAAAAAAACTGTTTGGAACCGAGGCTTCGTTGCTACTTGCCTAGCAGAAGAGGAACGGGGGGAGGAAGGCATGCTAAGCATGCTATGGCAAGAGAGAACTTGTAGTGAAGGTGCTCATTTGCGTGTTGAAGTGCATCAACGAAAGCTTCAGGCATGCATTGAGAGGCATTTTGAGTTTGAGGGATACGCATGAAGGTCTGCATGCTGGTTGGAAGGTGGTACCTTGCCGCGGAAGGTGCTTCAGCAGCTGCAGCCGCACAGGGGGGCGGAAGGTGTGGGTTTGTGAACAGGGCTGCACATGCCAGTTTATGTCATGGGAGGCTATTGTCCTGTGTCCATGGCTCGCAGTAAGTGTTTGAATTGAGAATCAAACTGAAGACGACTACCGTTAGGCGCCCTGAGTGCAGGCCTGCCTAGCCCGCCTAGGTGGACCGCAACACGCCACATCATGCTGGTACCGTAAAATTGGCCTGAACCTCCCACCTGGCAAAACGCGCACATGCCCTAGCAGCTTACATGCAGCCATAGTATCTTCACTGTAACTCTTCATCCAACGCACAAGCAGCGAACGCGATGCATGGCAACGCTTGAACACGCAGGCACCCAAAGTGGAGCATTGTGTCGCAAGTACTGGCACAAGAAAGGGGCTCAGTGCGTCAAGAAGGGAATTTTCGAGGCTCGTTCACTTGTCTGGATGGTCATGGCTTGCCCCTTTGGGAAGGAAGCGGCCCAGCCCGCGTCGCCGGCGGATGGGACCCACCCCTGCCATGCCGGCTCCCCAGTCGTTGGTGCCGCCTCTGCAGCCGGCGCCACCCGACGCCAGAATGCCGCTGCTTGATGGGATCTTGGCGCCCCCTGCTGCCGCCGCTGCAGCCGCCCAATACTCTGCCTCCTCTGTAAGGCAGGGGGCTGGTTGCTGCTGCCGCAGCATGGCGCGGGGCCCCTCCACACTCAGGCGCAGCGCAGCGGCAGGCACGTTCTCCGACAGCATGTCGGACGCCCTGCAGCAGCAGGTGGAGGACAAACTCTGGGCAAGGAGGCAAAGATGCGCTTGTGCAACTCAGACTGGTGCGTGGGGAGCTGAACGGGGTGCTCAGGCAGGGGGCCAAGGCGCAGCGCACTTGGGACAGCAACCTTCTGGCACACACCCACCTGACACCCTCGCCCAGCGGCGCAGGGACGAGCGGCTCCAGCAGCGCCACCTGGCGGCCACCCCCTGCCGCAGAAGCGGCCCCGGCAGATCGCCGGGCTGCACATTCAGCGGCAGAGGGAAACAGAACAAGCTAGCTGCAACGCCGCGAGGGATCAATGCATCTGTGCGAGCAACCGTGAGCTTCCCTTTCACTGCAGCTACCCACCTTGCTCCGTTGCAGCAGCGCCAGGCACGTCGGCGGGGGCGCTGCGCAGGCCCAGCCCCAGCGGTCCGGTGGGGGTGTTGCCAGCGCTGGCCAGCAGGCGAGCCATCGCTGCATCCAGGTCAACCGTGCCGCTGTTGATTGGCGAGGGCAGCGGCTGCGGCGCCGCAGTCTGCGCTGCTTCGTCCCCCTGCTGTCCTGCCCTCTGCTGCTGAGCAGTGCCCCGCTGTCCCAGTGCCGGCTGCAGCAGCAGCAGCTCGCGCGCAGCACGCTCTGCCTCCAGCTCTCGGTGCCACTCTGCATCCAGCTGCTCCATGCGCTCCAGCTGCTGCCACTCCGCCTCGTGGTCGCTGCAGGGAAACGGAAAAGAAGAGTCAGGCAGACGAAAAGCTCTCATGGACTGGAGCTGAGTAAAACCGGCCCGGGAAGCCGGGAGGCAGCTCACTTGGGACTGCACAGCGCGGGTTGGCAGAGCGTACGACAGGCACCCATGCAGCGCCTTCATGCAGGTGTCGGTTAGCACCCCACATCCCTCAATCTGCCGCACCTGCTGAAGCCCGCAAGGTCCGCCAAGTCGTCAGCAGCCAGCTCAGCCTGCCCCTGGTGGGCTGCCGGCGCAAAGGTCGGTGATGGGGCCAGCAGAGCCTCTGCCACGGGGCTCAGCCGCGGCTGCTGGCGATGGGCAGCGCCATCAGTGCTGCCCCGGTTGCTTGCAGGAAGCTGGCCCTGGCCTCCTGGCGCTGCTGATGTAGCACGCTGGGCACTCAGCTGCAGGCGGGCGCTCACGCTGTGCAGGCTGAGAAGCGGCGGCGGGCGCCGGCTTGCCCCGGGCGCGTCCACACCTTGGCGTGGGGAGCTTGGCAGGCTAACGGCCGCACGCTGGGTGCCGTGCGCTGGCTGAGTTGCAGCAGCAGCAGCAGCCAGCATGCCCTCATCGGCGCTGGTGTGGCGCATCAAGCGGCCTGCCTGCCCAGACTGCAGCCGCTCCTGCTGCGCAGCCAGCGGGCCCCACGCAGAAGCAGGCTCCTGGCCGTAGCAAAAGCTGGCAGACAGCCTCTGTGATGCCTGAAGGATGGAGGGAGGGCGGTTGAACCATGAGGGAAGAGAGGTGGGGATGGCATGACTTGTAGCGCATTGCATGCAGCACGAATGCAGGCTGGGGACACATGGGCAGTCTCAGGGGTACAGCGCGGAGGCATGGCAGCCACTCATTCCTTGCCATACCCTCATGGTGCAGGCGCTCTACACTGCTGTGGCACTCGCAGCCCACCTGAGCATCCGAGGCAGCAAAGGCGCCTGGGCCTTCCCGGTCCATCGAGAAGGGCGCATAGTACGTGAGGTCGCAGCTGCTGGCGCGGGAGTGCAGCGCGCTGGCCCCAAACTCACGAGCCGGGAGCGCTGGCTCCTCCGGCGCCTGGTCTGGCAGCCTCTCAGCCTGGCCAACCGCTGGATACCTGTTGCCTTTGTCTGGCAGCTCCTCTGCCTGCTGCGGGTGCGAGGAGGCGTCAGCCTCTAGCGGGCGCGCCCGCTGCCCACCTAGCAGAGCTGCAGCGGAGCTGTTGGCCGCCATGGCAGGGTGCGCCTCTGCCTCCACCGCAGCAGGCCCCGCCCCCAGGGGAGACACACTGCGCTGCAGCTGCGAGCTGCGCGCTGCTCGCAGGCTGGAGCGCGGGGTCAGGCTGTCCTCGCTGCAGGCGCTGCCGCGGCTGCTCTGCCGGCCCAGGGAGCTGAGCGGAGTGGAGGTGGGGGACAGCTGCTGCAGGCTGCGCTGGCGCAGCTGCAGCAAGGCAGGGGAGGAGCGGCAGCCCCCGGGGTTCAGTGGCACTCAAAGGGGCCACATCTTTGCAGCTAGGCATGCACCAAGCCGTCTGGCCCTGCAAGCCCCTCTGCCTCCCACTGCACATGCGGCACAGCGCGCACCTGGCTGAAGCTGGCAGCATGTTGCGGGGCGCGGACAGGCAGCAAGGCTGCTTGCGAGGCCAGCAGGGGCTCAGCAGGCATCGTCGCAGTTGGTGCCACAGCGGCAACCTCCCCCTCCTCCTCTGGGGTTGCTGCGGCTCTGTAGCGCAGGAGCTGCCCGGCACCTGCCACCTGCTGCTCTGCGGCTGGCTTGGGTTGCTGCTGCTTCAGCCAGTGCAGCGACACTGCATTCTCCCGCGGTGTCGAGAAGCCTGCAGCGGCCTCTTCTGCAGCTGTGCCTGCTGCGCACACGGCGCCATCAGGCGTCGCGGCCCTGCCATCCTCTGGCGCAGCGCCAGCAGCAGCACCCCCAAAGGTGCTGCCAGACGTGCCTCCCTGCCCAGCGTCAATGGAGCTGATGATGCGAGCAGACTCTGCCAGAAGCGCCGCAACAGGGGTGGACACCTTGGCCGGTGCATCGCTGGCCGGCACATCGGGGCACGGGCTGCTGGCCCGGGCCAACAGCGCCGCTGCATCCACCCTGCTGAACGCCGGCGGGCTGACAGCAGCACTGCCCGGCCTGCCGTCGCTGCTGCCAGGGCTGCTGCTAGCACCTCGGCGGCTGCCGCCTATGCCAGCAAGGGCTGCCTTGGACATGCAGGGCTGTGGCGAGTGCTGCTTGCGCTGACACATGGCAGCCATGCTCGCCATGGAGGTGCGGACGTTGTCTGGTGGTTCGCTGCCAGCGCCAGCCAGCCGGTCCAGGCTGGCTTGCCGAAGCCGCTCCAGAGCTGCTGCGGCCTGCACCAAGGATGTGGAGCTGAGCATAAGATGCGAGTGCCAAGCACCCATCGTTCTAATGGGCGGTTGCAGGCAGGAAATCTGCAAGCGCAGCTGTTGCAGAGCTTACCTTCGGCTGCGACTGCTCTGCCTGGCATCCTGCCGCGCTGGCATTACCCTCCCTGCTGCCTGCGCTGCCCTGCCGTCCCCGTTCGGGCAGGCCCAGGCTGGCAGATGCGCAGCCTGAGGAGCTGCACGCTTCGCCCTGCCTGCGTGGCTTGCCATCCTGCAGACGCACAGACTGAAGCACGGGTGGGCACATTGCACAGCAAAGTGTGGGAGCATTGCAGCAGCCGGGTTCTGGGCAAGACGCAACGTGTTGTGGCTGACAGGTCCTGCCCTCACCTTGCCCTGGCCGACGGACTGGCGTGCTGCCACATCAGCCGCTGCATTCTCCTGGTGTGCGCCTGCCAGCTCCTGTGCAAAGGCATGCAGCACCCCGAAGAAGGCCTTGGGGTCTGCCAGCGTGGCCTTCTGGGCATTGATGAAGCTGCCCAGATGCCTGCAGCATAATGTGGGAAGTCGACAGAACAAGAACAGAGTGAGCCTGCCTGTGGAGGAGAGGCAAGCGGTGCAGTGCAGCCTGACCTTCAATCCTGGTGAATGGCAGGCGGGGGACAGTTTGCACCCCGTGCACCTGAAGGCTGCCTCGGAATCATCCAGCGCCTGCAGCAGGCCCTCCAGGCGCTCGGCCACGCCAGACCGGAAGGCGCCCAGCTGAGCCAGGGCGCCAGCATTGGTGCTGCCCTTCAGAGCTGCAGCCAAAGCCGTCTCCACCCGCCTGAAGGCAGAAGAGGGGAGGGCCAACAAAGGCTGAGCTGGGCAATGCCAGCAAACCGTCTGAAGAGCCAAAGTTGGGCCCCTTTACTTGAGAACAGGGCAAGCGGAGCGTAGCAGTCCACTACTGACCAAGCTCATGGGGCCTGCCAGAGCTGCGGTCCCAGGCAGCCTCACCCAGAGCCAGCACGCAGCTCCAGCAGGTCTGCCCTGGTCGCCCCGACATCGACGTCTGCAGCAGCTGCCGCACTGGGCAGCGCTACACGCAGGCAGGCGCCTTCCGGGTGCTGCCGCGCCACCTCGCGAGCAACAAAGTGCAGAAGGGTGCGGCTCCTGCAGCAGAGGCAAGGAGGCTGGGTCAGCAAGTCAGCTGGGCTGCTGAGCTGAGTCTTGATGCTATATGTAGCTACACAAGGATTGCAAAAGGGCCGCTCCCCTTAGTCCTCGCACCTGGCCCGGCTGGAGCGGACATCTTTCAGCTTGAGCAGGGCGTCGATCTGGAACCCAGGAGCACCGCCCTTCTGGTTGCCAGCGCTCAGGAAGTTGGCTGCAGGGGAGATATTGTTGTGGCGAGGCCATACGACCCAGTAGCACAACCTCAGAGGAACCCACCGTCAAGCACGCAGGGTACAACGGGCTGCACTCAGGGATTGACATGCATGGCGCTCTAAAACGCGGCCGGCGGTTGGCTTGCACCGCACCTGTGAGCAGCGCAGTTTTCAGCAGCGAGCGCAGCAGGTCGCTCTGTGCCACTTCGGCGCAGGCGGCGCCCAGCGCTGCGGCATCAGCAGCTGCTGCCTCGATGCGCGGTGCAGCCAGTGCAGCAAACCGGCGTGCCTCCACCCGCTCTGCCACAGCAGGAACTTGCGCGAGCTGCAGCAAGGAGCAGGGGGCAAACAGGGAGCATTGTTATTGGTTGAAGTTTGAATACCCTCATGAGCAGCAGGAAGCCAGCATTGCCTGCTGGCCTCTCTCCTCACCTCTAGCATGAGCTGCTCAGCAGCAACCAGCTGGCTGGCCAGGCCTTCAAAGCCCCGGAGCAGCGCCTGCTCTTCCAGGCTGCGGCGATCCACAAGGAAGGATGGAAAGGGCGCCGCGAGTCGATGTTCTCCAGCATGCATATCCATTCACACGTGGCCTGGGCTGCTGAAAGTGCTGGCCAGCAAATCTGTCGCTCCTACCTCGGCAGGCAGTGCAGCAGGTCGCCCAGCTGCTCAGCAGACAGGCCCAACCCTTCGCTGCTCCACTCCACAAATTGCAGCAGCGCGCTGAAGGCCTGCATTATGGGAGGAGGAAGGAATTGGGTAGGCTGTGGCCTTGCACATTGCATGTGCAAGGAGGGCAAAGCAAGGACAGCAGGGCAGTATTGACGCACGTGCATGCATTGTCAAGTCCCATCCCTAAAGGGCCCAGCACCTGCTTGGGCGACATGCCCAGCCGAGAGAGGATGGCCTGCACATCGCTGCACCGCTGCATGGGCAGCAGCATCACCATAGCTGCAGAGGCAGCAGGAGCTGCCGGCTGCGCTTCCCGCCCCTGCCGCTCTTTCGCCACCTGCTGCTGCTGCGGCGGCGGCGGCGGCACCGGCGGCGGTCCTGCGCTGCTTCCACCAAACTCTGCAGCGAGCTCGGCAAAGTCCACATCTGCCGGGCCTGCATCCTCAAGCGTGCCCCATGCTGCCTGCACACGAGAGTTTGGGACAAGAAGGCAGAGGATTGGCAAGCTCACAGGCCCAGCAGAGCAGGAAGGTGCAAGGATCACTAAAATTCTACAGGCATGCCAGCAACAGAGAGGATGGAAGGACCCGTGAGCAGCACTCACTCACCTGCGGGCATGTGCCCTGCTCTGCTGCCGGCTGGGCCGCTTTCGGGGCGTGCTGCTCCTCGCCATCGCCGCTGCTGCCCGAGGTGCTGGACCCTGCACAGCTAGGCGCAGCTGAGGCTGTGGCATCCACAGCGTGAGCTGGCTCTTGTAGGCCTGACGGGGCGACTGGTGCTAGTGCTACAGCACTGGCCAGGCTGCAGGCATCTGCCGGCACCGGCACCTGAGCTGCGTTGGAGGTCGCAGGTATTGGCGGCATGCCAATCGCAGCAGCGCTGCTGCAGACGTCCACCTCTGTGGATGCAGCAGCAGCCGCTGCAGGGGTGCCGCTGGCCGCGCTGTCGGCAAGTGGCTGGCCCTGCTGCCTGCCATGGTTGACAGAGGCTTGCACAGAGGCGGCACTGCAGCTGGCGCCTGCGGCCGTGGCACCCGAAAGGGCCGACTGCGTGCGCTGCGGGCCCTGCCCGCTGGTCAGCAGGATGTGCGATACCCGATGCGCACCTGCAGCGGTATGATGGGGGAGGTTCCGCCATGTGGCACAGTGAGGAGCAGCCGAGAAGCAGCGAAGCACAGCTATTTCAAGCACCAGACGCAAAGGCTTCCCGGGGGGGATGGAGGTGCACCCACCAGAGTGGACCTCGGCCATGTGCCCCACAAGGGTGATGCGCAGGAAGCGCTGCACCTCCAGGTTCTTGCCCAGCCTGCACCAGAACAAGTGTCAGCCAGGTTTCCGTAAGGAGCTACTCAGCACTGATGGCGGCAGCCGGTACGAAAAGAGCATTTGGCGCTGGACCGCCCCCATACGCTCTGCATGCAGCTATCCTGCGATGCCAACCACTGCCAGCAGCACCTGAACAGGTGCCGCAGCTGCTTCAGGCTCTTTGGCTGCAGCATGATGTCACCGAGCCGCTCAAACGCGGCAGTGTGTGAGGGCGCGTGCTCCAGCCGCACCAGGCGGGGGACCGACGCGGCATCCGCAAAGGTGATGCGCAGCGTGATGTCGGTGCTGCAGAGCACTTGGACCAGGCAGGATTCAGGCTTGTGCAGCGCGAAGCTTGCGCGCGAAGCTCGGGCAAGTGCTAAGCGCAGCATGCAGCGGGCAGGATGTTGATCAACCCTCGCCATGCTTGCAAGCAGGAGCCTGCCCGCCCGCGCTGCCCGCCTGCAGCTGACGACTCACATGCGCCGTCCCCACAGCTGCAGGATGCAGGAGGACTCCAGATGCAGCACGCGGTGGCCCCGCGTGGTCCAGCAGGTGCCGTGCGGCAGTCCTGCCCCTGTGTGAGCTGCCATCACGTCCCTGCAGCCCGTGCCGGTGGCTGCGGTCACACTGCGCACAATCGACTGCTCATCGGGTGGAATGGGCGGCGCCTCCTGCGCCGGCTCTGGTGGTAAGAGGTCATCCACTGCCGCCAGCTGCTGCAGCTGTTGTGCTTGCTGTGGCGGGCTTGCCTCCAGATGCTGGGCTGCGGGCTGCATGGGGGGCGTCAGTGCGCACGCCATCGGCGCACCACCAGCAGGCAGCGGCTCGGCCTCTGGCGTCACCGAGCGCCGGTGCAGCTGTTGCGACTGCAGCACCTCCAGGCGGCGGTCTGCCAGTGCCAGCTCTGCCTGCAGGGCTGCCTCTGCATCATCCAATGTTGGATCGCCAATGGTGCTGGCAAGAGGGCTGTAGGGGAGGGGAGGCGGAGACCAAGGTGCCCTGTTGCATCGCCCAGCAACAACAAGCATGACGACAGTGCGCACAAAATGCAGTCCCACCAACCAGCATGTGCTGCGGTACCTGGCAGACACTGGGCTGATGGCCGGGATTGGGGGTGGTATGCTGCTGCCAGCTGATGCGGGAGTGGGCGCTGGCGCGCCGCGGGCAGGCGCCATTGCATCCAGCAGCGGCGCCAGGGTGCGGGTGCTGTGTGTGGCCGGCTTGAAGCCCATGCGCGGCACAGACACGCATGGGGGCCTGCACCGTGGGCGCGACGGCAATGTCAAGATTGATTTCAGCACAAGTTGGGCGCAGCAGCATGGGAGAAAGGCAGTGCCTCATGGGCCATGCTCACTTGAGGTGGTGCTGCGCCAGGCTGCTCCCGAGACTGCTGGGCGGGCGGGCGGGCTTGCTGCACGGCAGATCAGGGACAAGAGGCATGCTGACGTCAGCTGCAAGAAACTGAACACTGTAGTGCCAAGTACAACCGCCCCAGGCGAACTGGAGGGATGCAACCAGATCTGGCCCCTAGGACTCCCGACATCTACCTGTCTCGCAGTGGGCTGCGCTGGGAGGCGGCAGAGCCGGCGCGCCCTACAGGTCCTGCCGCCGCCACCCGTGCCACACGAGGCAGCGAGACGCCGACATCCGCCGCCGCCGCCGCCTGCTGCTTGCGCTGCAGCTGCAGCGAAGCGTAGCTCTGCGGGAGACGGGGCCGGGACTGGGCGGGTGAAAAGGGCGGGCACAGCCAGGAGCAGCTGCAGACAGCGGCAGAGGGCTCACCCGCCGCGTAGCGTTTTCCTTGTCAGCCATTGCGCTCCATCTCAGTAACTTGGGAACAGTGCTCGAGGAAGCAAAGGAGAGCGCGAGTTCAGCAGCTGTCGGCGCCTGCAGCAGGCCACAGCAGCTCTGCCAACATCCCTACAGGCCCCGCCTCTCCTTGCCGGCCTGATTCTCAAATTTTGATCGATCGCAAGCCTAGTTGCCAGCGCCCCCCCTCTTTCGTCGCTTTCCCTGTGGCCATGGCGCAAACAAGCAGCGCCTGAGCGCCCATGCCACGTTGAAAGAGCAGCGCACCGGCTGCGAGTCTGCCCATGGCGACCGTGCAGCGCCAGGCCGAGGCGGCGGCGGTGCTGCACGCGGCGCTCGTGTGCCTCAACCGCGGCGGCACGTGCCGCGAGCCGCTCACCCCTGTCATGTTTGCACGGCCCAACCCCAAGGGCCTGCAGGCGGTGCTGTACCTTTTGCATCTACGCATTTGCGGTGCTGCCCACACAAAGAAGGTGAGGTCGCCCTGGTCCCTGCCGCCCTCTGCACGCACCAGTAATCAGCCAGCTCAACTCTCCCTTCCTGACTCCCATCGAGCTCCTGCTTGTCGCGATTGCATGGTCGCAGGAGCTGCAGCACATCTACCCGGTGCTGGAGCCGGCGCAGGCGCGGGAGTTCAAGGCGGCCATGCACGCGTGGGTCTGCAAGCTGGGCGCCGCGGGGGCAGTCGGCACCGACACCGTCAAGTACTTTGCCAGCGCCTACCAGGGTGGCAGCAGCCAGCGCACCGTGCTCATGCTGCTGGACCTGTGGTGAGGCTCCGGCAGGGAGAGGAAGGTGCTGAGCATTGCTTTAGCTCGGGCAGGGCGAGGCAGCGCAGCCTGGGCTGCAGGCGCAGACGCATCAGTACCTGCCTGAGGCAACCAAACCAAGAAAAATGGGCTTAGGCCGTGAAGTAGGCATGGTTGGTTTCCGTCAGTGCGAATGCGCCCACCGATTGCAACTGAGACAGGCCATGCCTGCTGCTCTTCCCTGGCCAACTGCAGCGCGGTGGCGCTGGCCAAAGAGCTGGGCGCACAAGGGCCGCACGCCACGCTGCCGGGCGCCGCCGAGCTGCAGCCTGGCGCCACAACCGCCGGCAGCGCAGGCGGCTTGCAGGCGGCAGCTGCCTTGCAGCAGGCGCAGGACCGGCTGGACGCTGTGGTGGCTGCGATGCAGCGCCTAAAGCAGCTGCACACACAGGCGGCTGGCCAGCTGGCGAGCGGGCAGGCCGCCTCAGGCAGCGCCGCGCAGGCGCTGGCGCCCCACCTGCCACCGCTGTTTGCAGGCTCCCAGGTGAGAGGGCGGGAAGCTTTTGCGCCCTCTGCTCAGAACGGCCCTCGGCTTTGCTGCAGGCACGTGGCAGGAAAGTTGTCTTCTCCCTTCTGGGTTGCCCAGGCACGCATTTCCCACACCAGCTGTGCAGGCCAGCATGCGCCGTGGCGAGGTTGTGCAGGAGCTGCTTGCCAGCGGGCCGATGCTGACAAGCAAGCCCGAGGCGGTGGGCCCGGAAAGCTGGGCAGACCTGGTGGCAGCAGAGCGGGCCACATCAGTGCCGCCGTCCTTGGCAACACCGGCATCACCCTTGCTGGCTCGCCGGCTTAGCAACCCGGCGCAGGAGGCCAGCAACTTTGCGGCAGAGGCCCTGGCAGCCGATGCAGACGTGCTGGCAGTCCACTATGTGCTGGCGCGGCGCTTGGCAGCAGCAGCCTCGTCTCTGCAGGCGGCGAGCGCAGCGGGTGCGGCGCCCGGCACTCCAGGGGTGTTGGCGGCGCTGGCAGAGGCGGCGGCGTGCCGAGGTGAGCAGAGGCAAGAGTGCCCTGAGTAGCACGCGCGTCGCAGCGGCAGCCGGCCGATCTGTGGACTCCAAATCTCTCGAGCTGCACAGTTTCCTGCATGCAAGCCCATGGACACATTCACACAGATAGGCACCCACCTGCTGTCCCTGCAGAGGCCCTGATGCTCAGCGTGCGACTGGAGCTGTCGGCAGCCAAGCTCCGGGAGGAGCGGCAGGCAAATCCTGGCAAGCGTCATGCCCTGCTGCAGCTGCTGCCGCCCAGCCGGCCGCCGTGCAACCCCCTCCTGGAAGGGCTGCAGGCAGCACAGAGTGCAGCAGGCGCAGCAGGAGGGATGCCAGCAGGTGCTGCCGTTAGCAGCTGCGGGGGCTGGTTGCCTCCAGATGCCGCTGCCGTTCAAGCTCTGCGGCAGTCGATGTGGCGGCGGGCACGCGGTGACAGCAGTGCCGTGTGCAACAGCGAGCCTGCAAGCCCAGCAGCAGCTGACGAGGGTGGTGGCTGCAGAGCTGCAGCGCCAGCAGGCAGGGATCTGGATGCACCGCTGAGCTCATCAGCAATGCAGCAGCGCCCGCAGGGGGGGCACCAGCATGCCATCCAGGCATCCAGCAGCAGCAAGGCCCCGCGGCAGGCGCGGCAGGCAGCAGCGCCGCGGGCGCTGGGCAGCCCCACCCTGGCCGACGTGGTGAGCCTCGGCAGCCGAGGGCTCGCGCTGGCAGGGCTGCTGTCAGAGGAGTCTCTTGATGGCCTGCCCGACGCTGCAGCTGCGCTTGACAGCCCCCCGCGCCCAGAACAGCACCGCCATCAACCGCAGCAAGTGCAGCAGCAGCGATTGCAGCAGCAGCTGCTGCAACAGCGCCATCACGCGGAGCAATGCTGGCTGCCCAGCTCGCCGCAGCAGCAGAACATGCAGGGGGTCAGCTCTCCTGGCTCGCCCTGTATGGCCGAGAGTTGTGCGTCCTTCTCGGTTGTGGCAGAGAATCACAGCACCGGCAGCGAGGCAGTGGCAGGAGCACAGGCAGGCAAGCAGCATTCAGGGCGCAGCCGGCCGCTCCCTTTGGCAGCCTCCCCAATGATGTCTGCTGCTGCGAGCTTCATGCCTCCGCGTCCCTTGCGCCATGACCAGGACCAGTGGCCAGGGGCCATGCAGCGCCAGCCCAGCAGCAGCGCCCTGTTGCCGCTGGCACCTGCGCCAGCAGGGCCGCCAGCAGCATTCGGCTCGCCAGCCCATGGAACGCCTCACACAATGAGGTTGCCAGCGGCCAGCCCACCCCTCGGATTACATCGCGTGGATAGCAGGGGCACAGATGAAGCTGGCACGCCCGGGTCGGCAGCTGCAGCAGCAGACAGCGGGCGGCGTCAGCGTGCCGCAAGCGTGGCCTTCACGCTGACCCCGCCGCGCAGGCTGGAAGACAGCCCCTTGTCCCAGCCGGCTGCAGGCGGTGGCCACGACGCCACCCCCATCCGCCAACTGCCACGCCCTCATGGCAGCGATGGCGATGAGGCTGCCCAGCCACCTGCTGTGCTGCAGCCAGTGCAGCCGTGGCCCCTGCAGGCTGGCCATGACAGCCCCGCACTGCTTGCCTCCTGCTTCAAAAGCAAGGCAGGTGGGCTGGAACTGGGGCTGTCACCCCTTGCCACGCCGATGACGGAGCCCGCACCACTAGGCAGCCCTGTTGCAGCAAGCCAGCGGCCACTTCAGGGGCAGCTGCAGCCGCCTCGATGGGCCCTGGCAGCAGCAGCAGCTCGCTCCGCGGCCTCTGGCAGCCTGGACAGCCCACGCGGCAGCGGCGGCGGCAGCGGACGGCGGCGCGGCGCGCTGCACACCACCAGCAGCCCGGCATGCAGGGAGGCGGGCGGCGTACAGGGAGGTGATCAGCGCAGAGCTCCAGCCGCAGCCTCTCCGCTGGTCACCCCTCCGCGTTCGCTGCTGGCCACACCAGGTGACGGGGGTAGGGCAACAGTTGGCTTGATTGTTGAGGTTCTGGTACGCACAGCCAAGGTCTTGCAGGAAATACAGTGGTGAAGACTCCTGTAGCCTGTCGGTACCTCATGCAGATGGGCCTGGGCGAACAAGCCACTTGTACTGCGGGCACGGCGAGTACAGCGTCGTCAGCAGCAGGCCAGCAGCTGGCAGCACGATCAGCGGCATGGAGGCAGCAAGCGTGGTGGAGGCACTGCGGCAGCGCATGGCCAGGGCTGGCCTGGGGCCGCCTGGCCGCCGCTGAGGCCCTGCAGCGGTTGCCCAGCTGCAGTGCACCCTGTCAGCACGATCTCCCTTCACTCCTTCCCACCTTTGCTCACCCTATCGTAATGCCTTTGAAACGAAACGGAGGGGGGAAAGGTGCATACATGGCGCAGCAGAGCGGGGGCCAGGCAGCAGGGTTGTGTTGCGAGCAGGCAAACCATCCTTCTCTTCTTCGTTGATTCGTTGCATTCACTGTGGTGAACAATTCAAGGCAGTGCGCACGCGATCTGATTTATGTTGGCTTTGCAGGCGGCTGGCAGGCCGGCTCCTGGAATCCAGGTGCTTGGTGAACAGACCTCGACCCTTTGTTTGCTTGCGATGCCACAGTTGGCAACTCACCAAGGCAGCTCACCTTATCAGGCACGCCTGCCCTGCAGGCTGCACGGGCCCCTGGGCAAACCCTGAGAGCATCGCCTTCACGGCATCTCTGCCAGAAGGCTTGCACTTTGGGAAGGCGCTCAAAGCCTGGCGGGTCCCGGAACGCGTCCGCCGAGCAGGTGCGACAACCAGCAGCGCCCGCTCGTCTCCTGCCGCCGCCGCCTCTCGGCGTGTGCATAACCAGTCCCTTTGCCACTGCCCTGCACCTACACTTCAGGCCATGCCTCCCTCACGCAGGCATCAGAGGTCAACTGGCTGTCGGCTGCGCAGGAGGCAGTGGAGGCGCAGCTTGCGACGTGGGAAAGCGCCAGCGAGGAGCAGCAGCGGCACGATGCAGTCGCTGGGGCAACAGCTACCATTGCCTTTGCCAGCGACTGGCAGTGCGCAGTGGATGCCGACGATCCACACTTCCAGCAGGCCCTGCTGGAGGCGCTTCCCGACCTGGCGCCAGCAGAGGCGGTGGTGTGCCTGCGGGCCTGTGCCCGCCTGGGGTGGGAGCCACAGGACGCGGTGGGCCCCGCTCTGCACGCTTTGCTGCTACGCGTGCTGCCCCAAGCAGCGCCCGCTCAGGTGGCAGACTGCCTGGGGGCCTGGCACGGCCTGGGCGGCGGCCTGGATGGCGAGCTGGCGGCGGCAGCAGAGGCAGCGGTCCAGCGCAGCGCACCAGACATGCACTGCCAGGCCCTCCAGCGCACGCTGGCAGCTTTCGACCAGGCCTCCGGCTGGCGCTGCCGCCTTGGCGGCGGCGCTGTGCACGCCCTGCGCCAGGGCCTGCTGCGCATGCTGCCATCCATGGCGCCCCTCGCGGTGCACGGCTGCCTGGTGGATTGGAGCTGGCTGGCTGGGGGATCCGCCCTTGGGGATGGACCAGAGCTGATCAAGGTGGCTGAGGCGGCTCTGCTGAGGGTGCTGCCCGCGCTGAGCCCACAGCAGGCCTGCGCAGTCAGCGAAGCAGCCGATGCAGCGGGCTGGGGGTGGGGTGAACACGCGGCTGCGCAGCTGGCAGAGCGCGCGACCATGGAGGTGCGCTGCCACCCTGGTGCCGTACCCGCCAGCCATGTGGGACAACCCTTTGGCCGGCCCCAGGCGCAAATCTTTCAGCGCTGCATATCCCAGCAGCCTGGCTTGCAACTAGCTTTGCAGCAGATTCTTTTCCATTGTTCTCTGCAGAGGTGGGTCTTGACGTGGCTGTGCCCCCGCCCAAAACAGGAGCGCGACTGGCGGCGGCTGGAAGCCCTGTTCAGCCAGCGGTACTCCCTGGACCCCTGTGCCCCGCCCCTGCCCGGAGACCCCCCCCTGGTGGGGCGCAGCAGAGGGCTCGGCCGTCAGCAATCGTGCAGCAGTGTCAGGCAACCTGTGTGTCGGGGCGGTCGGAGGAGAGGGGGCTGTGCAGGTTTTGAGCTGCCGGCGAGGGCTCGAATGTCGCTTGGCCTTGCTCTGGGGAGTGCCAGCCCTGGTTTGGTGGGCGCTATCGGCGATGCGCGTGCCTTCCTGGTGCAGGTTTGCGCTGTGAAGGAGGGCGACATGGCCCGCCTGCACGCCCTGCTGTACTTTGGCAGCAGCGTCGATGCCAGTGAGGGCTCCGGGGAGCCGGGCGTCGATGCGGCTGATGCTCACGGCGCAACCGCGCTCGTCCATGCTGCCAGCCGCGGAGACGTGCCCGCTGCACGGCTGCTTCTGGCACATGGCGCGGCAGCTGATTGGCAGGCAAGCAGCCTTGCCCTTGTCTGCAAGCCTTGCAGCCAGGAGTGCATTCTTCGCAGCCGCTGTGTGTGCATATGCAGGCAGTTGCGCAGCACGGCTGGGCCGCTGGGCCTGCGCTGCTTGTCCTGCATGCGCCTATGCATCCTCCGCCTGCCCTGCCCCGCCGCCAGGAGGGACGATCTGGGCACACCGCGCTGGGCCTGGCAGCCTTCCATGGCCATGCCAGCATGGTGCGCCTACTGCTGGGCAGCAGCGGCGGGGCCGACCCAAACGTGCGCGCCCACGACGGCCGCACCCCGCTCATGGCCGCTGTGCTTGGGGGCCGCAGCTGCGGCCAGCTGGTGCGCCTGCTGGCGGCGGCGGGTGCTGACCTGGAGGCGCGCTGCGACGCGCTGTGCACCGCGCTGGGGCTGGCGGTGGAGGGCTGCAGGCGCTGCTGCGGCGCTGCTGCGGCGCTGCTGCGAGAGGGCGCCAGCCCCGCGGCGCTGCCGCCGCACCAGCTGCTGCGCCTGCGTGACCTCCTGTCAACCCTGGATGGGTGAGGGGGTTTTCTGAGTATGTATAATGTCTGTATTCGCATGTTGCTGGGCCCGCAGCTGGGTGGGGGGCAGGCGTCCTGGGCAAGCGGCGCTTGTACGGGTGGTCATGCCAGGGGGGCTCTGGCACAAAGGGTGCGCAGGTTGCTGTGTCTGCTGCCCATTTTTTCCCTGCCCGTCACGCCAGTGCCTGCCATCGCAGACCACCCCGCAGCCCACCGCCTGTGCCGTCTGCAGGGAGTCTTCCGAGGCGTCAGACCAGTCAGACGGATCCTGCAGCAGTTTGAACAAGGAATGAGGTGCCTCCAGCTGATTCTCGCCCTCTCAGACCGATTTGCCCGCACGGCATGGGCAGCCTTGCAGTCCAGGGAGCGGCTGGTGGCAGAGTTGCAAAGTGCCCATTCGAACTCATGCAGGGGTGGGCGCAGGGGAGGCGCGTCTGGGGTGCACCTGCAGATCATGCTTGCAATCCTGCGTGATTGCTCTTGAGTTTATCATGTATGCAGCAGAATGCTCTTTAAAGTGTCTCTACCCTCCGAGGTGTACAACGAGGAGACCTCTGCTTGGGTTTGAGCAGACGAGTGTGGCCTTCCATGTGCCGAAGAAACCGCCAGCTGAGCTGCAGGCAAAGGTTATCAGCACACATTACACACGACAGCCTGTTCCCTTGAAGAAGCATGCAGTTGCTAGCATGCTTTTCACACAGTTTGACTCGTCAACTTGGCGGCTGCAACGGCAGGACTGCGGTGCTGGGCGGCATTGCCGCGGGGGTGTCTGCAGGCGGAGGCAGGGCCTCCGTTCGGGTTCGAATAGCAGCCTCCAAATCACAGACACCCTGTAAACATGTGAATTTAAGGCATACCCGCTGATGGCCGGGTCGTACCCAAAGGCGGACACCGTGGCGAGTGACACACCTTGTTCTCACCGTCACGACGTGTTGCGGCACCTTGCCCCCTTCCGCTACTCTGGAGCGTTCAACTCCAGACCGTGAGAGCTGCGAGAACGGCCCTTCGAGCGGGCGCTTAGCCGACCCTACACTGTGCACCTCTGTGACCCTCGTTTGCAGAGAGAGCAACCGCTCCTTTATATCAAACGACCAAAAGAAAGAATCGGAAGAGATTGGCCGGCGCGATGGCGGCTCGCAGGCGGAGACCCGCCTGGGCCGCCGCCGCCGCCGGCGCTCCTCCTGTACCAGGCCTGCTTCTCACGCTCATGTGCATGCTCCTGGCCTTCCCAGCGGCATCCGCCATCTGTCCAAACGTGTTCTTTGGTACTGGCGTGAGCACACTCACGACAGACTACAACTCAGCCGACGGTGAGGAGACAAGGCAGCACAGGCGTCGCCGCTTTGGGGCGGCACCAATTGGTTGCAACGCCTTGATGGCCGCTCTCTTTTCAAAGCGCCGAGCTGGCACCTGCTTGCCGCCAGACCCTGCCGCCAAGCCCGCATCAGCGCACGCTCTTGCTGCCACTGGTCGCACGCCTGCAGGCCTGTTTCATCCAACAATGTCTAACGTGCTGCCGCTGGTGGGGCGGTGCGACGTGACGGGGGCAGGCGCGAGCGTCGACCCTGCCGCCTGGCGCGCGCAGCTCTACCTGTGCGGCACCAACGACTGCGTGGACGGGGTGTCCCTGCCCGCCGGCTTCCAGCCCGACTTCCCCACCTGCGCCAACTACACCACCCTCACGTCGTGCACGCTGGCGCCCACCGCGGTAGCCTATGCCAGCTCGACCTACTCCTCCTCCTTTGCCTACACCATGCCCGAGGCATACCGCGGCGCCACCACCTTCTACGCCTGGCGCTGCTTCTACCTGTGCGATGCCGCCAACGCCTCATCCGCCGAGCAGCGCGCCGCCGCCACCTTTACAGTGTCGGACCCGGCGCCTCGGTCGCCGCCCCCGCCGCCAAACCCGCCGCCGCCCCCGCCGCCGCCGCCGCCGCCCT
>KQ482041.1:1680407-1696239 GCA_001430745.1 Auxenochlorella pyrenoidosa
GCAAATCGGGTGGGCAGGCCCTGCGAGCCCCCTCCTTCTCCTGCTGGGGGGCTGAGGATCCTCATGCGCCGCATGCCGCCCGCCCTGGGTGCAGGGCCTGCTACTGGGGGGAGCCCCGGCTGGTGGCGGGGAGCTTTGAGGACCAGCAGGGCTGGTGGCCCGACCAGCCCATGCCCAACGAGCAGCCCTCGCACGGTGGGCTGGGTCCAGGGGGAGGCAGGAATCAAGGCGGGCCCCCACGCACAGAAGCCAGGCTGGGAGCACAGTTGCAACTGTGCCTGCATTTGCAGGCGCCGGCCTGGTCCCCGCCCGGCCTCCATCCCTTGCACAGCCTGCCGGATGCCGCCCCCGGAGTAGGCCGCCCACGCACCTTTTTGACACAATTCTCGATTGCCTGCCTTGGCTGCTCGCAGGGTTCCGGGTGGCCACCCTGGTGGGCGGCGTGCCCAGCTGCGGCCTGCAGAACGCGTGGCTGTCCACCTGCGCGGCTGCTGGGGAGAGCGTGACTGTTGCCTTTCGCACCGACGCCTCCTGCCTGGTGCGCATGTACCTGCTGGGCGACAGCAGCTGCTCCCGGACCAACAACCTCACCGTGATTGACGGGTGAGCAGCCGCCAGGCGTGCGGCCGGGCAGTCGCACCCAGGGCGGCCCCTCATGGTTGTGTGCCAGCTGCAGAAGGCCGGGCAGGCTGCGCACATGCATGAAAATATGGCCCCAAAAGCGGGCCCTTGGACCCTGCCACCAGCGACCCGGTCCCATCATGCCGTCCCCTGCAGTGCCTACCGCACGCCCAACGAGCTGGCCACCTTTCCGGGCGCTGGCGGCGCCCAGCTGGTTGCACGCACCTCTGGCAATGGCACCCGCCTGCTTACCCTCAGCGATCCCTCCGGCACCGGCGCATCCTGCTCCGCCACACTGGCCATGCAGTCAGCCGACGCCGGCTGCCCAGAGGGCACCTCCCCAGCCTCCAACCCGCAGCTCAGCAATGCGTCAGACCCCGCTGGCGCGGCCGCCCGGGTGGTGTTCAAGCAGCGGCAGTGCGAGCCGTGCGCCACTGGGCATCGCTGCCTGGCGGGCATGTCGGTTGAGTGCGAGGCCGGCACATTCACGGACATTGTAGGTGACGCCACAGATGGGCCCTGCTTCGCCTGCCCCTCTGGCACTGCCAGCCGGCCAGGTGAGAGCGGGCGGGCCGGGCAGGGCGCTACAAATTCGTTTGGCTGCCACAGATACAGCTGTCATGATGCAGCGTGCTGCCTTTGATATGCTGGCAGGGCCTGCAGCCTGAGTTCTGCACTTAGTGAAGTCTCACTGTGTGCTGCTGGGCTGAAATGCTTACTCTCCTGGGATGGCTGCCCACTCTTGGCCCCAGCAGGGCAGGAGAAGTGCCAGGAGTGCGGTCCAGGCACTGTTCCAACATCCGGCCACGACTCGTGCGTGCTCTGCCCAGAGGGCACCGCCAGCAAGCTTCCTGGAGTGGAGACCTGCCCCCAGTGCCAGGTGAGCGCCGCTTGCTTGCCATCGAAGCACGCAGCTGCTGACTGCCTTAGACAACATTGAAGCCGAGCAAGCACCTGCACCCAGTGCCTGCCCTCGTCACCCTGGTTGCTGCCCCCCAGGCTGGGACCTTCCGCGAGGCCGAGGGCGGCGACGGCACGGAGTGCACGCCCTGGTGAGGAGGCAGCCTGGCGCGAGCCGGCCAGCGCTCGGGTGCCGCCTGCGCCCTGCTGCCGCCTGCGTGCGCACCTGCTGCGACCGCAAGTCTCGTGGTGATTCGACCTACCCGATTTGCACCCCCCTCTGCTGCAGCCCGCCAGGCAGCTGGTCGCCGAGTGGGGCCGGCCAGTGCACCCTGTGCGAGCCGGGGCACGCACAGGACAAGGAGGGGCAGACGGAGTGCTTCCCCTGGTAAGGGTTGGGAGCCACGGCAGGGAGGGCAGCTCTCGGCCTCCATGCATGCAGGGATGGCGAGGGGAGGGCTGCCACATCCATCTCTGCTGCTGCCTCCCAGCACTGCGTGCTGACTCACCCTCTCTTGCTGCACTCTGATGCCCACCCACCAATTTGTCTGCACTGCAGCCCAGCGGGCACCTCTGCCGCCCTCAACGGCAGCCATACCTGCGCTCCATGCCAGCCAGGAACTTTCGCCAACACCTCGGCGGCTGACACATGCACTGCCTGCCCGGCGGGCTGGATCACGATTGCGAATGGCACTGCCAGCAAGGATGTTGGCCCCACAGAGTGCTCCCCTTGGTAAGGCGCGGGGGGGTGGCAGGAGGCCAGGAGTCTGGGTGGGGTGGGCTGCCACGGCTGGCTGCTGCTTGCAGGCATTAGTGCTGTGCCTCGCTGCTTTCTGCTCCTGCCCTTTGGCTGCACCAGTGCCCAGCCACCGACTTCCCTGCTCTGCAGCCCAATTGGCACTTGGAAACCAGCAGGGGCCATGGACAACAAGTGCCGCAGGTAGGGGGGCATGCTTGCAGGGGGCTCAGCCGGCCTGGATCCAAGATGCCATGCTGCTTGTCAGGGAGCCATGCAGCAAGCTTTCAGCCTCAAGCTGCCACGCTGGGAACCAACTCACAAAGCAACATACTATGCGGTTCCTGCCCCTGCAGCTGCCCCTCTGGCTTTGAGACGGGGGTGAACGGCACCGGGGCCGCAACCTGCAGCGCATGCAAGCCCGGCACCTTTGCGCAGCTGCCAAACACCCCGCTGTGCACCCCGTGCGCCCCCGCCACATACGCTCCTGAGCCAGGTGGGGCGCTCCGTCTGTAAGGGGTTGGCTGGCGGCAGCGCAGCCCCGTCCTTGCTTGGCAGGGCGCCATGAGGCAGCAGCCTGCTCACCCGTATCAAACCTGCCCGCGTCCCTCCCTCCCACAGGCGTGCGTGTGTGCAAGCTGTGCCCCGCCGGCACCGTGTCTGGCCCCGCCCCCGGCTCCACCACTGCACAGTCCGCCTACGGCGCCAGCGCCTGCACCCCCTGCGAGAAGCGGACGTACAGGCCGTCGATCTATGCTGCCAACCTGTGCATGCTGTGCCCCAAGGGCCGGGAGACCAGGAAGGCAACCGGGGCCACTGTGTGCGTGGCCTGCGCGCCTGGCACGTCGCTCCTGGACCCAGCGAACGACGTCAACTGCAGTGCCTGCGCCGCGGGTGAGCAGCGTAGCCTGGGCAGGGCGGTTCCCTGCAACACCAGGCAGGGAGGCAAAGCACACGAGTGGGCAGAACGTGTCCGCCTAGGAGGCTGATAGCATTGGAAGCATTTTTTCCATGCTGCAGCCTGCAACTGGTCGAAGCGCCCGATGAGTGGGCAGTACACTGCCACCTGCTGACCTTGCACCCAATCCTTGGCTTTCACCGTGTGCTGCAGGCAGCTACGCACCCTCCCCTGGATCATCCCTCACCTGCCCAGCTTGTCCCCGCGGCTACGCAGTCGCTGACATGGGGAACAGGCAAGTTCGACCTGAAGGCCTGCCGGCCCCATACGTATGCGCAACCTGCATTGGGGCTGGACAGGTGTAGGCACTGGAGGTCTGTCATGTGCTGCTGAGGATGCCGCTTGCTGTGCTTTTCCCCACCCCGCATCTTGCCTTGCAGCCAGTGCGACGTCTGCGCGCCGGGGACGTACGCCGACCAGCCAGGCCTGCAGGAGTGCAAGGTGGGGCTTGCCTCGGGGCTCGATGCATGAGGCAAAGCCCGCCGCCGCCGGCTCTGACGGGAATGCCGTGCCCGCGTGTCAGGCAACCACTGGCATGCACTCTGGAACGTCGATTCCTGCCAACGGTCCCCCGTCGGGTTCTCCTTTTCACCCTGCAGGAGTGCCCGGAGGGGACGTACACCGACCGGACTGGCGCAGACTCCGTGGCTGCCTGCCTGCCAGCCCCCGCTGGCAACTATGCCGCTGGCACTGGCAACGACGGTTTCACCCCCTGCGAGCCCGGCACCTACCAGGACCAGCCTGGCAAGGGAGCCTGCAAGGTGGGCAAGGGAGTCGTAGAGGCTGGGGTGGGAAGCGTCGGCTGCCCCTCTTAGCCTCTACCTGCAGCCCCTGTTGCGGCTTCCTACGGACCAGTTGACCCCGCCTGCCTACCCAGCCTAGCTACCCGTCTCCCCCCTTCTGCACTCTCTTGCAGGACTGCCCGCCGGGCAGTCAGTGCCCCGCCGGCACCGCTGCTCCCACTGCCTGCCGGCCTGGCTTCTATGCGGATGGCAAGCAGCCGTTTTGCAAGGTGCGCCGTTGTGGGCTGTGCCAGATGCACAAGCAAGGGTGCATCGCCTTGGTCTCTCCGTGAAGACGGCCGCCTTTCCTTGCACCATTCCTGTTGCTCACACGAGTTGCGCACGCCGCCCTGGCTCCCCTGCAGGAGTGCCCAAAAGGCACTTACCAGGACAAGCCTTCGCAGCGCGCGTGCAAGCCCTGCCCTGCTGGCACCTCCTGCGGCGCCAGCAAGATGGCTGCCCCGACAAAGTGCCCGCCTGGGCGCTTTGGCACCAAGCTGTCCTCGGTCTCCCCAAACGACTGCCTGATGTGCCCCATCAACGTGAGTGCTGCCTCACGATTGCACTGCCGTTGCAAGTCTCTGAGACAAGACTGGAGGTGTGCTGCCTAGTGTGCGCCCCCACATGGCACGGATCGCCTGCTGGTCACCCCAGAGATTTGCTCAGGGCCCTTCCACTTCCCGTCCGGGACAAACATTTGTGCCCTGGGTTCCTCCCCATGTGCAGACTTTTTCGGCCGCCGACGGCGCCACCGCCTGCATCGGCTGCGCCACAGGCCAGTGGACGGGCCGCCTCACCGGCCAGAGGATGTGCTGGTCTACCGCAAAGCGTTTGCCGTGAGAGCAGCAGCAGATGGGCTGCGAACCAGCTGCGGCCCCGTGCGCCAGCGCCGGTGCCAACAGCGAATCGCACGAGCACGGCCTGCCATATCCTTTCTCCCGTCCCCATTCCACAGCCAATCCTCCTCGCCTCTTGTTGCAGCTGACCCCCCTTCCCTTCTTTCCACAACTCTATAAGCATCTTTTTTGACCGGCAATGCCCATGCCTGCCTTCCAGCCTCAAGCAGTGCTATTACCTTGTCACCCCACTTACCACCGCACTCGGCCCCCTGCGGTGCTCATTTTCTCTGCCCGACACTCCCGCCGCATTAACAGCCGCGCAATCCTTGAAATGCTCCCTTTGTCAGGGCTCGACCTGCATTCTTTCGCAATCTACTTTTGTTCTTAATCTACTTCCATGTCACCAAGAGAAGCCTTGCAATTTGATCAGGTGGCGGGCTGCAGGCCACCAGCGTCAAGCTCCCCGTGAGCTCAGCTGGAGGCTGGGTGCAAGAAAGGCCGCACCGCGTCCGCCACCCGCACCGCATCCCTCACCGCCTCCACGTTGTGCGCCCTGATGATGCTCGCCCCGCCCGCCACGCACAGCGCGGCGGCGGCGGCGGTGGCGTGGTCGCGGTCGGCAGCCTTCTCCCTGCCCGTCACCTTGCCCAGGAAGCCCTTTCGAGAGGGGCCCAGCAGCAGCGGCAGGCGGCGCAGCGGGGCCGGCAGCGCCGCGCGCAGCGCGGGCAGCTGCAACAGCAGGCCACGGCCAGTGAAGAAAGGCGCTCAGCCGGGTGTGGGTGCAACCATCTGGGCCGCATGCGCACCGCCTGCACCCAGCATCAGCTGGGTGCAGGCGGGAGCGCACGCTCACGCATGCTGGGTCCCCGAGCTGGCGGCAGCAGCACCGGAATGGCCTGCAGAGCAGCCATCTGGCACCACTCGTGCCTCGCCGACATGCCCACCTGCGCCATGAGCTGCAGGTTGCCCTCCTGCGTCTTGGCAAACCCCAGCCCCGGGTCCAGCACCAGCCGCCAGGGCTCTATGCCCGCCGCCATGGCGCGCCGCGCCACCCCCGCCAGCTCAGCCGCCACGTCAGCCACCACGTCGGCATACCCCGTGTGCCGCCGCTGCTGCATGTCCTGCGGCGTGCCGCGCATGTGCATGAGCACGTACGGCACGCCCAGGTCGGCCACCTGTGGGGGTGCGTGGCACGTGGATAGGCAGCCAGCGGGCGGCAGCAAGAGCCCTTTCGTTGTGGCAGGGTGCAGGGGGAAGAGGCGGCATGCCACCTCCATCACGGGGCAAGGCCCAGGAGCCGAGGCGCCCACCAACCGACCGCGCACAGCTGCCTGCCCTGCATTGAGCCGGCCGCAGGCATGTCGGGGTCCAGAGCCATCAGCCAGCGCCCCACCCACGCGGGCCCTCACCTGCGCATGCATGCCGTGGTCCATCGACCCCCCAGACACGTCGTTGACCATCGTGGCCCCCGCCTCCACCGCCGCTGCCGCCACGTCGGCATAAAAGGTGTCGACAGACAGGGGCATCCGTGCCAGCGCCTCCTCCTGTCGCATCCAGGGGAGGGGGCGCCGGCAGGGTGCAGGCTCAGTTCTGGAGGGGGACACCCGCACACAGCGTGCTGGGAGGGCGGCGTCAGCCTGGCAGGGGCCGGCACAGCTGGCCCGGGGGCCCCACAGGCAGCTGATGCCAGCTTGCCTGCATCAGCGCCCGAATCACGGGGAGGATGCGCTCCCGCTCTTGCTCCGCTGTCAGCAGCTCTGCAGCAGGGGGCAAGGGCACACAGGGCCCACATGGCAAGCAGGGTGGGAGCGGTGCACTGAGGGGCAGGGGGCGGGGCGCCAGGGGCAGTCCAGCCAGGGGCTGCTAGCCCAGCTGATGCGCGTGCCCCTGGCTGCCAAAAGACACGGCACGTGTCTGAAGGAAGCGGGCGCAACGCGTGTCTGCAGGCCTGCTGGCGGACAACCCTGCCAGCTCACCCCCAGCGCCCCACGCAGCCACGCACCTGATCCTGGCCGCGTGGACTGGCCGCCAATGTCGATGATGTCGGCGCCTGCCTCTGCCAGGGCGGCCGCGTGCGCCACAGCTGCCGCCACCGAGCCGTTGTGCCGGCCGCCGTCGCTGAAAGAGTCGGGGGTGACGTTCAGGATGCCCATGACCTGGGTTTGGGGGGTGGAGTGGGCATGGAATGAGCCAGGGGCTGTACACAAGGGCGGTGCGAGCCATCGCTGTGCTGCATGCAACTCACTGCTCCCGGCTGTTGGCATTGGCCAGTGCGGACACTGATGCAGAATTCTGGCATGCTGAACTAGGGTTTTGCCTTGCAAGCCACAAATCCCAGTTTGCAGCGCAGCCTGCAGACCGGCAGAAGCTCCACACGGTGCAGAAGTCGGCCAAGGCATGGGGTGCAGAGTGACGTGCTCTGGCAATTAACAGGGCAGCGCACCTGCGTGCGGCGCTGCCAGGGCCATAGCCCCAGGCGGCCCATCGGCAGCACACACTCCAGGTCTGGGGTGCCCAGCTGCCGCTCGCCGCCGGCAGCGCCCCACAGGCTGGCCGCAAGCTGCAGCTGCCGCTGCAGCCCGGCGCCGGCAAGCTCGTCTCGCCTGCCATCGCTGCTGCTGCCGGCGCTGGCGGCACCGTGCTCTGCTGCCGCCACCTCCTCTGCGCTCCCACCTTGTGCAGCGCCGCCATGGGGGCTGCGCCGCCCGCTGCTGCTGCCGCTGCCGCCGCTGCTGGCGCTGCTGCCGCCAAGGCTGGTGGCGCAGAGGTCGGCCAGCGGCGCCTTGACAAAGTCTCGCTCCTGCCAGCGCGGGTGCGGCACCACCAGCGTCTGCCCCTCCGTCACCGTCTGCCCGTCGTAAAACACAATGTCCAGGTCTATGGGGCGGGGCCCCCAGCGCTGCGCTGCCGGGCTCAAGTCACGTCCAAGCCGTGCCTGCAAGCGGCGAGGAGCAGGGTGCGGTGTCGGCGGGTGCAGCCGTGCTTGCCGGCGTTGCCGGGCGCCGTGGCGCCAGCCCGCATGCGCCCCCGTCCAGCAGGACTGGGTGTGCAGATGTGTCCGGCGGTAGCCGTGCGTCTGTCGGCATCCACACGCCGCAGGCTGGGACCCACCTCGATGTCTTTTAGGCTGCGCAGCAGCTCCAGCGGGGGCAGCGCCGTCTCCACCAGTGCAGCGGCATTCAGAAAGGGCGGCTGGTCGGTCACGTACGCGGGCGCGCTCTCGTAGAGGCGTGACAGCTGGCGGACCTGCGGGCGGGGGGGAGGCGCGGACAGACTCCCGGGTTCTGGAGCAGACAAAGGCAGGGGCGGCACGCCAGGCGCTGGGCGGGTGCACCGAGGACAGGAACCCGTCAGGCAGGCTTCTTGTGCCAGCATGATCAACTGTGTTGCTGGCAGTATTCGAGACTTCACAAGGGCTGCAGCTCCTGCCAGCTGCATGTTAGCCTGCCTGCATGTCCGCCTCTGTGAGCGCCCGCACCGCCGCCAACAGGTTGCCCAGCCGGTCGCCCTGCAGGCGGTGTCAGGAACAAACTTTGGTTGGGATCTTTCAAGCGACTTTTTAAGAATGGACTGGCTGCGCTGCAGGGCAAGAAGGCAAGGGATTGCCGCTCACCAGGTTGGAGCCCAGCGCGATGGCTGCCTGGCGCCTGCCAGCCATGCCTGCAAGGCGCCTAAACTGTCTGTCAGGTGTCTGGAGAGTGACGGGACATTTTGAGCAATGCAAGCATACAGTAGCCGAGTCCTGCTGTGTCGGGCGGTCAGCACGGCCCCTGAGATGCCTGTGCAAGCAGGCGTGCAGCACAGCGACTGTTCAACTATATGAATCAGAATTCACGTGCGAGGGCAAGTCAGACAAGCGGCCAAGCCAGTGCCGGAGCACCTCCGGCAAGAGGGCAAGGGCAGTAGACGCTTTCCCGGCGCTCCGACCTAGCCTCAGCAGGTCGATCACGTCTGACGCTGTCGGAGGGCTCTATAGGCCGGGTGCAAGCGCAAAACAGCTTGCCAGGTGGCCGCTGCTTCTTGCCGCTGCTAGCAGCGGACTGGGTGTGCAAGGCACAATGGCAATGGCACACAGGGCATCCGTTCACGCCGCCGCCCTCCTCTTCCTTCTACTCTTGCACCATGGCTTGGGCGCCAGAGACGTGAGGCGGGACTGGGGAGTTTGTTGGAGAGAGGGCATGCTGCCTTGAGCACCGCCACATATCTGCTTTGTCGAGGCACACCTCCTTCCTTCAATGCTGGCTGAGCACGGTTCGCCCCCCCTGCTAGGTGCAGCCCGAGCCCCGATTCGAGGCATGGTGGTTAGCGCTGCACGAGCAGTTTCTTGCGGAAGCGGCGGCTGCCCGGGCCAGCGGGGTGAGGCGCTTCTGTGGGCGGGCAGGCCTGGGGCAGGGCCAGCGGCACAAAGCGGCTGCGCCAGCACTCGCCGTGCATGCAGAGCACGCTCTGATCCGCATGTCTGCCTGTGCGCCGACGCTTTGATATCAGAGTGGTTGTTTCATCTATTTCATGGGGCGCCGCCGGCCGACAGTCAAAGCTGGGCTGTGCCTCGCCAAGCTGCTGCTTCTTGCGTGCCACGTTCAGGGCTTGGACACCGTCATGTATGGCGACTCGATCATGGAGCGCTTTCGGGGGACGCTGGCCGGCAACGCCTCGGCCGACTATGCCCCCAACAAGGCGGCCTGGGAGCGGGTGTACGGTGGGCAGCGGTGAGCGGGGGGTGACACCAAGGGCTGGGTGGGTGGGTGGGTGGGGGGTTTGCAGCAGGTGGCCTTGCCTGGCAACGGCAGGCCCAGTGTGCCACCAGCACTGCACCAGCAGCTTGCATGTGCCAGCAGCCTTGCCTTGGCTGTGGGGGCCGGGCCGGGCCCCAAGGCCTGCAAGCGGGCACCCTCGTCCACACCCCCGCCCGAGCCCCGCCAGCCTGGCCTCTCCCCGACCGCAGCGCCGACGTGTTTGCCGCCGGCGGCGACGGCACGCTCAACCTGCTGTGGCGGCTGGAGCATGGGGAGGGACCGGCGGGGCTGAATCCCCAGGTCGTGTTCCTGATGATAGGCGCCAACGACGTGCTGGGCCTGGGGCCACTGTTCCCGGTGCGCAGGCGGGGGCGCCGGCGTGTCGGCACTTGCCCGGCACCCAGCTTGCAGTGGTCTTGGTGGGCCTCTGCGGCCCGCATTCAAATTGGCACCTGGCCTGGATCACTCGGGACGCTGGCCCTTTTGACATGGGCATGAACACAGGCAGGACTTGGGCTGCCCCCTGCGCAGGGCCAGGGCTCGTACGTCGCGCACGCTGCGTCGGTGGGCGTGCAGCGCTGCATCCACTCGCTGCGGCACCAGGCACCAAACGGTGCGCCCCCGGCTGGCGGGTTCCTCTCCGCGCCAGCCCAGGGGCTGGAACTAGGGGTGCACTGCCATGGAGGGATGCCCTGCACGTGCTGCACTTTGTGTTCAGCTGCAGGAGCCCTGTGAGCCACGTGCACAGCTGTGCCTGCCTGCCGACCTCCCCGCCTGCCTTCCCGCCTTCCGGCCGGCCCGCCGGCCCGCCTGCCGCTCTGCCTGACTCTATCAACCTCTTCCGCTGCCTCTCCCCTGCAGCCACCGTTGTGGTGCTGGGCATCCTGCCCATCCAGATACCAACTCCAGACGGGACCGTCCACGTGGTGGATGACATCATCGCAGGGGCAAACGAGGAGACGGCGGCATACGTGGCACGCCAGTGCTCGCCTCGCCTGGTGTACAAAGGTCAGCCGGGGCTGGGACCAGGCCGGTGGCAGGCCCGGAGTGCAGGGAGTGCTGCGACCGAGGTCGACATGCAGTGACCTGCAGGTCGGAGCACGGCCCGGCGGATGCCTCCCTTGCCTGCGTACTTGCTGCACAGATGTGTCGTGTCCCTCCGAATGTCTGCCAGACTGCGGGCCTGAATTTCTGCTGCCGAGCGGCGACATAGATACGGAGCTGATGCCCGATGGCGTGCACCCAAATGGTGAGACTGCTGCCAGCGTCGAGCAAAAAGCCAGTGCATTCTGCCTGCTTCCTAGAGGTGCAATGGAAGAGCATGCTGCCAGCAAGCATCAGTTCTTGCAGCTGTGCGTCATGTTTGCGTATAAACAGCCACACAAGACGCACTGATGCGTCGATCCGCCTGTCTGCCAGTGCAGGGGATGGAGCGGAGCTGCTGCTTGCATGCATGCAGAGCGCTCTCGATGGCAGCAGAGGCGAGCAGCTGGAGGACGATGGAGAGGGTGTCTGGCTACGAAGCATGGAGGATGGAGAAGATGTTTCAGACGAGGGATGATGAGCCCCAGCCCTGCAATGCCAAAGTTGTGTAACAAGGTCTCGGGCGAATGCGCAGGTGCGAACAGGCGGGACAGGCAGCAGCGCCGGGCGCAGCATGAGCAGCTGGAACAACTGAGCGAATCGGAAGGGCAACACCACTTTACTCAGCGCCCCTCGACCTCAATATAAGCACGTGGGCGTGGTGTGGCGTCCAGGGAATCGGCTTGCTCTGCGCGCCAGCAGTGTCGCTGCCCCAGCAGCAGCCCTTGCTCGCTTGCAGCGCCTGCACCACTGCTGGGGTCTGTATTCGGGCGATCGAACGGTCGGCGGCATCACCCGCTTCGCCGCCCTGCCATAGGCATCGGCGGCGGCGCCGCCCCTCTCCTCGTGGCGACACCCCTAAAGCAGCATGGCCATCTCAGCACTTCGCAGGCTTCTCTTCCTGCTAGCCCTGTGCTGCGCTGCAAGCTCGTTGTCGGGCGGCAGAAGAGGCGCAGCGCACGCGGCAACGGTGCTGTCAGAGGATGACGCCCGCTGGCTGCTGCTGCTGCAGCCGGCCTCCCGCTCGGAACTGCCTGGCTGGCTGGAGGCGCATGACCGCCTGGCTGGCGAGGTGGAGGCTGCCAAGGCGGCGGGGGTGAGTATGCAGGAGAGCCGGGGAAGAAGCTCTGCGGGCTGGTATGCGTGGGAAGCTGAGAGCACATGCCATTGTCCCGGTTCAGGGCCTCGATGTCGTCGTGTATGGAGACTCGATCATGGAGGCCTTTCGAGGTGGGCGGGCAAGTGTTGCCACATTGTTTAAAAATGAGTGGAGAGGGCACCAGCCCGGCTGCATGTGGCAGCCTGTGGTGTCCAACAGGGGCGCCGTGCAGGGGCGGTCGTACTCCAAGCCGCTGCCGGGATCTGGCACCTGCCGCAGGGGAGTGCCTGGGGGCCGACTGGTCCCACGCATACGCCGCAAACATGGCGGCCTGGAAGCGCGCGTACGAGGGAAAACGGTGAGCGCACGACTGGAGAAGCCCCGGCACGCACAGCCCCCAGGGGACGCCCTGACCTTTGGGCCCTCGCAGCATACGCCACGTGGGCCGCCGGTCAGCACACCCCCTCCACAGATTGCCACACCACTGCCGCTTCCTAACATCGTCCCCTCCCTGCCGTGTACCATCGCCACCACGCTCTGGCCCGCAGTGCCGGCATCTTTGCCATCTGCGGCGACCAAGCGGTGCACCTGCTCTGGCGGCTGAGGGAGGGCGAGGGCCCCGGCGGCCTGGGCCCCCGAGCCATCGCAGTCATGATCGGCACCAACGACGCCGCGCACCTGGCCAGCGTGTACCCGGTGAGGAGTGGGTGCCGTTTGCCGGGACAGCAGGGCAGCTGTTAGCCAGCTGGCATGCTGTGTGGCCACCCCTGTGCAGCGTGCAGAGCGCTCGCATGCTGCGGCTGAGCAGCCGTCGGCCAGCGGTGCCGGGCGCACACCAGGCGCTCGCTGTGGCCCTCCCCACCTTGCAAGCGCATGTCGTGTTGCAAGAATGACCCGGCGCGTCCGGCCCATCAGGCCGCCGGCGGCGCACCCACTCCGAACTGTGATGTCCCGAACCCCCGCTGCATCAACAGGGGGAGGCCGAGATCCCCGGCCACATCATCTCGCTGGCGGTGCAGCAAATCGTGCGGGAGTTGCAGCGGCAGGCGCCCCAAGGTGCGTGTGCAGCTGTTCATGGGCCCTGCAGTGACAGGGCTGCCTTGCAGGGCGGCCATGCCGCACGAGCCAAGGCGAGGCACTGCATTTCTGCATGATAGGTGCCACGAGAGGCACCTGCTGGTTTTTTTCTTTATATATGTAACTATGTTACGTGCAAGGCGCCGGCAGGCATCTCTGCAGGCACAGCCTGCTTTTGCCGGCCCGCTCTCAGCCCCCAGCTCCCCTCTTCGCGCCCTCGTGTGCTCCGCAGCCACCATCGTGGTGTTCGGGCTGCTGCCGCTGCAGCCGCAGATGCTGGGCAGGCCGGACCGAGGGTACGACGGCATCACGGCGGCAGCCAACAGGGATCTGGCGGCGTTTGTGGAGGCGCAGGGCTCGCCGCGCCTCAGGTTCAAGGGTGAGCCCGCGCACGGGGGGTTGCGCAGGGCCCAGGCAGGCTGGGTGAGCAGGGGGCAGCGTGCGCAGCACAGGGGGACTGCCAGGATATGCCGTGCCTGGCACGTCTGGCATTGCTGGCCCCAGCCCGCTGGCGCTGCCACCCTGGTGCTTGCAGACTGCAGCAGCGACTTTTTGCTGCCGAGCGGAGAAGTGGACACTACGCGCATGCCGGACGGCGTGCACCCGGCTGGTGGGTTGGTTGCCCTGGGCTGTGGAGCGTGCTGCACTTCAAAAGTAGTTTGCAACCCACAGAGCAGCAGCCCCCAGCCTGACCAGCAGTTTTACGCTGGCCGCTGCTTGGCCACACAACCTGCTGCCTGCACTGCCCCCTGCCATCATGTTTGCAGGGGAGGGCGGCGAGCTGCTGCTGAAATGCATGCACAGTGCGTTAGAGATATGACTGCCAGGGAAGGTATTCAAATGACCAGTGAAATTGTTGTGTACGCTGCTCAGGCTCACACACGTTTCCAGAACTGTCAACATGCCAGCCCAAGGCATCAGTATGCCAGGGCACTGGTATGCCAGTTCAAGTTTAAGTACACCTGGACAGCTAGCTTGCCCCACATTCTGTTGCTTATTGCACATATCTTGCTGGCATTACTTGCATGCGCTTATCAGGAAAGCATCTGCCCAGTGGCTGCACGAGAGGTCTACGATGCATGGCATGTATGTCAGGAGGGACAGGAGAACAATGTCGTCTGAGGCAGTGGCGGTGTGCTGTGCATGCTAGGGCATGCTCTTTTCCCTGCTCGCGTTATTTCCTGTCGCATTCCTAGAAACAGTGGAAATCGGCAAATTGGCATTTTCTCGCAAGATTGAGCAAGGTGGGTCTTGTGGAAACACCAGTCGAGTTCTTCGCTCGCTGCCCTGAGACGCAGCTGTATGCGCGAAAGCGGAAAATTGGTTGCAACATCCCGCATAGTATCGCGACATCAGGCGCGGCACACCCAGTTACAGAGCGTTTGACTCTTGGCACACCGCTGCCGCCTGTCGCTGCCTGTCCGCCTCCCCAGCGAGCAACAAAAATTCATTTCACGCCAGCCATCTAACCCATTTCTTCAAGCCTTCCATAAGCAGGGCACAATGTGCGGCCTGCTGGGACGAGCAGTCTCGGGAACGAAGGCAGCTGTAGCAGCAATGCGATGGGGAGTGCAGCGCTTGATGGATGGAGTTGAGCGGCAGGCCAAGGACCACCTGTGGCTGCCCATGGTGCCGCAGCCAGTGGGCTTGGGGAGCCTGATAGTGTTAGCAGGCTGCTCAGTTGTTGTTGCTGCTGGACGGGCGGCTATGCTGGCCCAGCCACCGGCACACAACCTCCTGCCGCCCGCCAACGAGGGCATCTGGAACGACCTTTTCCCGGCATGGCTCTTGGGACCAGCACGCGCAGCAGCCCTCCAGCAAGTCAAGTGGCTGGCATGCGCAGCGGTGGTGGCAGGGGCGGCATACTTGGTGGCCAGCAGGCAGGCAGAGACAAGCGGCGAGGCAGGCGCCGCTGCGCAAGAAGTGCTGCGAATCTCACTCGGCGGTATGTTGCTGATCTGGCCGGACGCACTTGTAGTTGCCAGGTGCGTGCTGAGGCAGGCAGCGGGCTGGTGGCGTCGCAATGCGGCGGCGTGAGCGTGGGCGGATGCGACATCTGCACAGCTAGGCGCGGAGTGACGTGACTTCACCCTGCTCTGTTGACCTTGCTGCGGGCTCCAGGCCCTGCACTTGTGCATGATAAATGGTTTTCTTGGTTGTCTGTTACGCCTCTGTAACTATAGTCGAGCATCCCAGGGCACGACAACACATGGGGCTGCCGGCAGGGCAGGGAGCAGCAGGAGGAATGGGTCATGGTTCAAAGAAGGTCAGGGGAGCGGCGGAGGGGCAGAGCAGCAGCAGAGTCCAGCACAGACAGGAAAGCAAAACCGAGTCGCAGTGTGAGCAGAGCGCGGCAGCGAGCTGGTAGGCTGCAGGGGCCGGCCATCGGCAGGGAAGCGGGTCCCCAGCCATGCCAGCCCCCGCAGGGGGGCACAGGGCAGGGGCTCTCATACTCGTTTCTTGAATCTGCAATCAATTTGAGGCGAGGAGGACTGGTCGGTGGGGCACGCACAAAGAAACCATGGCAGGGCATGCCAGCACTGAAAGGGTCCCAGTCCCGGCAGTCGTAGGCAGGGGCCAGCAGGGCCAAGTGGCGACGGCACCCCAGCCTGACAGGGGCAGCAGGGGGGAGGCTGCAACACAGCTGAGCAGTTGCGGTCAGGTGGCCACTCGGAGCAGCAGCGGCGCGCACCCGTATTTTTTCCGTTCATAAAACAGGTCGGTCTTTGCGCTGCCGAGGTTGATGATCTTGGGACAGCCGTCGCGCTGCAGCGGGCGGGGGACAGGGGGCATGGCAGGGACCAGTGGTCGGCATTAATGGGCAGCAGGCACTGCTCAGCGAGGATGGCAAACCATGGCTAGCAGTTTGGGGGGAGGCAGGGGGCACAGGGGCGTTTGGCGGCAGGGGGAGCAGCTTCAACAGCCGCAGACCGGCGGCTTGCATGCCAGGGGCTGGCATGGCAACCCGGCCCCCCCCCCACCCACCACACACACACACACA
>KQ482042.1:18751-29259 GCA_001430745.1 Auxenochlorella pyrenoidosa
GCGCCAGCCCACGAGCCCTCGCTGCCCATGCTGGCCCCCTCCGCTCACCCGTGTGTGGCTGCTGCTGCCGTGCGCGCGTGCAGGTCATCCCCTACCCGTACCGCCAGTCTGCCGACTTTCTGTACCTCACCGGCATCACCCAGCCCTACGCCCTGGCCGTCCTCGACTCCTCCCAGCGCTACTCGCTCTTCGTCCCCGACCGCGACGCGTGGCGGGAGCAGTGGGACGGCGCACGGCTGGGTCCGGGGGCGGCGGCGGCGGTGTTTGGCGCCGACGAGGCACTTCCGCTGTCGCAGGTGTGGGGTTCTGCAGCATGCTGGCGGGGCCAGCCCCTGCAGGGTGCCGCTGCCGCGCTGCATCCGCCGTGCCATTGCGGATGCTGGCACGGCACCACCTGCACCCCCACTTCTTGTATGCAGTGCCAGCCCACCGCTGACGCGAGGTGCCGACAGGGCCTGCCGCCAGGCGGGCAGCGAGACAGGCAGAGAGGAGCCAGTCAAAACTGGTGTGGCCCCGCGCGTCGACAACTCTGAACCCTCAACCCGCCCTGCAGATGCCCTCGCGCCTCTCAGAGGTGCTGTCTGGCGCTACCGCCGTGCTGTTTGACAACGACAGACAGCCAGCGCAGGACGCGGCCTGCGCGGTGCGCACGCTACGCCAGCTGGCGCCCTTCCAGGAGGCACAGAAGCAGCACCGCCTGCAGCCGCTGCGCCCGCTGCTGCACAGGCTGAGGTGCGCGGCGGGCCTTCGCGACACATGCGGTGCAGAGTGTGAGCCGGCCATCGCTGCCGCATGTAGAACAGCTGGGCGCATCGGTCATTTGATCCACCCCTGGAATGCTTTCATCGTGGCCGCCAGGCACCCCCCACCCAACTCAACCCCACACCCACCCCACACCCCCGCGACAGGTGGCGCAAGTCGCCCGCTGAGCTGGCGCTGATGCGGCAGTCTGCGCAGCTGGCGGCGTCCGCCATGCGAGAGTGCATCCAGATGAGCCACCCAGGGGTGCACGAGCACCAGCTGGCAGCTGCGTTTGAGCACCGGTGAGTGGTGGGGTGGGGCTGGCAGCGGCGGGACTTGCAGCAGGGCTGCCTGCCCCCGGCTGCCTGCCCCCTGCAGCGGCGTGAGCCATCGCATGAGCACTGGTGTGCAGCCCAAGCAACTACTTTCTTAGCATGGTGCTCAACCACCGCCTGTGCTGCCCTGCCCTGGCCCCCGCGCAACCCTGCAGATGCAAGGCGGGCGGCGCGCAGCGCATGGCCTATCCGCCGGTGGTGGCGGGCGGCGCCGACGCCTGCACCATCCACTACTCTCGGAATGATAAGGTGGGTGCTGGGCGCTGCCGCGCCGCCGCCGGTGGTGCTGCTCAGCTGGCACGCGCCTGGCTGGCGCGTGCAGCAAGAAGTGCCCCTTGGAGTCTTCGTGCCACCCCCTCCTGCCTGCCTTTGTCCACAAGCAGCAGGTTCAATGCAGGCAGTCTTGCCCAGCGTTGGCATGCTTCATGGACCCCACCAGCCTGCCGATTGCCCAGTTCCAGCCTGTTGCCGCTTCCACACCTGCCTGCGGCCGGCTGCCGTCGGGCACAGCACCTTGCTGGGCCCTCGCCGCGCGTGCCCAGCAGCCCAGGTGCCGCCTGCTGCCGGCCTCCTGCCCCCGCCCCTGCAGGTGGTGCCCGGGGGCCAGATGGTGCTGCTGGACGGCGGCTGCGAGCTGCACGGGTACTGCTCAGACGTGACGCGCACGTGGCCCACGCAGGGGCGCTTCAGGTGCGCCCCCTCCCAGGCCCCGGCAAAGTCGCGGGGCTGCCTGCCTGTGGTACCACGTTTTCCTGCTCTGCGGGATGATGCGCCAGCTTGCAGCGGGGCTCTGCATGGCCTGCGGAGTGCAGTCGCACAGGGCAGCACGAGCCGGCAAGGGCGGAACAGGCGTGCTGGTGCGCCCGGGGCATGGCACCTCGCGCCGCAGCGCGCTGCCTCTGTTCTATGCGCCCGGCCTGTCGCTGAGGCACGCCGTGCGCCAGCCTGCGCCGGCCGTGCACCGTGCCTGCGCACCGCACGGCCCTCGCCTTGCGTCGCCTTCCACCGTCGCATTGCTTCCCACTCGCTTGCGCAGCGGCGCGCAGCGGGCGGTGTACGAAGCGGTGTTGGATGTGCACCGCGCCTGCCTGGACGTCTGCCGCCCGGGGGCCACGCTGCGCCAGCTGCACCACCTCTCTGTGCGCCTGCTGTCAGACGCGATAGCGCAGGTGGGCCCGCGCCGACCTTGCGCCGCCGTTGTGGCCTGCCCCTGCCTTCCCGGCTTTCCCTTCCAAGCTCCGCCTCCTTCCGAGCCCTGCAGTTCCGCCCTGCTTTGTGACCCCCGCAACCTACCCCCCTTGCCTGCCTCTTGCAGCTAGGCATTCTGCCAGGGCGGCGCGCCTCCGACATCATGCAGGGCAGCTACCGCAGCTTCTACCCGCACTCTGGTGGGCCTGCCAGGGAGGAGGCGGGTCGCATGCGGGAGTCGCGATTGCCCGCAGCAGCTGCATCGCCGCGGGCGTGCATGCCTGGCAGCCATCGCCATCAGCGCTCGTTGCTGGCGAACGCTGGCCCCGCAGCTTGGCGCACAGCTTGCCCCGTATGCAAGCCGCCCTGTCCACTCCAGGCCCCACGCCAAACTGCCCCACCCCTTGCCTCTGCAGTGGGGCACTGGCTGGGGCTGGACACGCACGACAGCAGCAGCATGAGCCACGACCGGCCTTTGGAGCCAGGTGGGCCGGGCGGCTCGCCTCCGCCTGTGCTTCCACGAGGGTGTGCATGCATGCAAGGCCGCACCACGCGCCCTGCTGGGCACACGGGCATGGCGGCGGGGACGATGGCCGGCCTGCTGCACGACCAGCGTGCCTGGCTTGGCAAATGACTGGGCACATTGCTGGGCAGCCTTGGCAGCTGCTGCGGCGGCCAGGCGCGCTGCGGCGGCGCCCCCCGCTTGCTGCGGCGTCCACCCCCACTCCTGCGCCGGGCTGTCTATCATCTCCAGGTGTGGTGCTCACTATTGAGCCGGGGCTCTACATTCCGGATGACCCCGCCTTTGGCCGCTTTGCCGGCATTGGCGTGCGCATTGAGGATGATGTGGCGGTGACAGGTGGGCGGGTTGGGTCGCGTCCCAGGACGCCTCGGGATGTGCCATCACCAGCTCTCTGAGAGGCGTATGCTCGACTGCCTTGCCGACGCACCTGGGGTGTGGGGTGGCTTGTGTGCGGGGGCAAGCAGAGGGCAGGGGCGGCAGGTGGAGCGTGCTGTGCTTGTGCCGCGCTGGCCGCCCTTGCAGCTGGCGCTTCCTTCCCACTGCTGGTGCCTCGGAAAGGTGTGCCCCATGCTTGGCACACCTGTGCCGCCAGCAGTGCATGCTCACCTGGAGGCTCCATCTCATTCAGCGGCTGCCCCCGCCTCCCTGCTGTGCTGGGCGCAGCTGGCGGCCGCGAGGTGCTGTCCTCGGATGTCCCCGTTGAGGTTGCTGCAGTGGAGGAGATGGTCGGCTCTGCCAGCCTGTGAGCGCAGCGGCACTCACACTGGCCATATGAACTCGGTGGCCTAGATCCAGCTGACGTTGCACACTTGTGTACCATAACTTGCTGGCACCCCCACTGTTTGCCAGCTCAACGCACCCGTCATCTGCTGCCCGACCGGATCACACCCCTCCTCCAGTGTGACCGAATTGTAGAAACCCTCTTTCCGATCCCAGCTATGCCTGATGGTCGAGGGAGCGGCTGAAGCGATACCCAGCGCTGTGTCGCGATCTTCCGCCCACGTGGCGGCAGCAGTGCCACACAGGCAAGGGGCCACTTCTCACCGCCTTCGTTCTCTGCCCGGACACGTAAACGGCGGGTTTACCTCGCAGAAGACTCCAAGTGGGGATATCCAGCCAAAGGGGAGCAGCAGAGGCAGCAACCTCCTTTCCCCGTTGAGCAGAGAGCGGAATGCCTGCTCCAGGACATGCTGATGACGCTTTGGCGGTTTCCGATGAGGATGAGGAGCAGCACAGGCGAGCGGGACACCCAAGCCTTGGTCGGCCCCTGAGCGGCCTGTGCGCGCTCGGTTCGAGCGCTGCTGGGGCAGCGTCGCGGCCGCATGAATGGAGATCAAGCAATGTACTGCAGGCCTGCGACCGACCGGGCCGTCAACTGCCCACCTTCGGCGCCTCCGCCCTGGAGCGCAGCCGCACTGCTTACGGCGCGCTGCTGTGTACTGCACCCGGCCGAATACATGGCATCATGGGCCCACCTCCTTGCGTCTCACTCCTGCAGGCAGCAGCGCTCTGACCAGGCGATCAGCTCCGACCTGAGCGGCTGCCTGGTGGGTGCTGCTGCGCTCACGGTCCTGCTGCTCCAAAAGACGCTGGAGGGGGAGCTGCCCCCAGGTGGGCGGGCAGGCAGCAGCTGGGAGCCCAGCTGTGGGCGGTCTCGCCACCACTCCCTGCGACTCTCCACTTGTGGGAGCTGTGCCATGCGTGCTGCATCATGGGCCCATATGAGATGCCTCGACTTGCGCATCCCCTCGCACCCTGCCGCTGCAGCGACGGCGCTGTTGGCTGCCCCACAGATCGTGCACCTGCTGGCCCTGGCTGCCCTGGCGCGCTGGAGGAGACTTTTCTATGCCCGCTGGCGGGGAATGCTCTACCTTGGGTCCACTCTGCATGTGGCAGTCAACGCGCGCCTGCTCGGTGCGCCACATAGTGCTGTGTGGCTGTTAGCAGTTGTTGCCTGACAGAGCGGCCACCAACGGTGCCTTGCCCGACATGGCTTGCAGGCACGCCCGGGGGCGGGGGGGGGGGGGGGGGGCCTGTTGGAGGCGCCCGCGGCCGCTGGCCTCCTTCCATGCCTACGTGTTGACATCGCCTGCCGGCTTGCAACCGCTGCCCGCAGGCACGCACACGCGGCGCGCCCAGGGCTTTGAGGGGCTGCACCGTGGCAGCGCGCTGCGGCTGCTCGCGCTGGCCGTCCTGCCCTGGAGCCACTCCTTCTGGGTGTGCCTGTTTTTACTGTACGGCAGCCTCCCGGTCCGCACGACGGCCCGCTCTCTGCCCCTGCTGATGCTGGCACCGGTGGGTCCCCATCGTAAGGCACTGCAGGGCGCGGGAGGCTGCCAGGCTGCCATACGGCCGGTGCATAGCGTGCCTGCCCACAGTAGTATTGCACACAGCGCTCTGCATGCATGCACACCATCCGCTGCCCACACACCCTGTGCTTGCTGACTGCTGCCGGGCAAAGGCACGCCTTGTGCCCTGTGCAGATGGCCGTTGGCAAGTCTGGTTGCCACGCATTCATCGCCGACCCAAGCACCCACCGCCCCATCCGGCGGTTGTACGGCGTGCTTAACACGATACAGTGCGTTTGCTGCTCTGTTTGCCCCAGAGCAGCACGGCGCCAGTTTGGGCTTTGGGGCCGTCAAGGGGCTGCCGTAGGCGGTGCCTGTCCCTCTCCCCGACGTTCTTTTGCTGCCCGAAACCTGCAGCGGCGCCCCACTCATGCCCATACCTTTCATCCTGCACGCCAACGACGCCTTGGAGCAATGCATGGTGAGCCTGGCTGCGCCCGCTGGGCAGGCCAAGGCACAGGCTGCCGTGTGCCTGGCTGCCGGCTGGCTGGCCCGGCTGTGCCTGCGCAGAGGCTGCTCGGCATCAGCGGTGTGCCCGACTGGCGCCTGGCGAGCCTGGAATGCACCTGCGTGCTGGGCGGGGCAGCTGTCGACATGCAGGCTGGCGGCGCAAGCCTGGCTGGCACACCTAGGGGAGAGCAGTGAGAGCACCCACGGCTTGCTGCACGCTCCAGCCTCCCCACGGTCCACGATGCCTCCCCACCGAACAGGTGGTGGACTTGTGGCTCCTGTTCTTGGGAGCCGCGCTGCCCATTGTGGTGGCGCTGAGGCTGGACCGGGCATGGTGGCGCAGGCGGCAGCAGCGACGCCAGCAGCAGCAGCAGCAGCAGCAGGAGGGCCGGTGGGCAGCAGAGCCGTCCCCGCCCGACTGGGGCGTGCCCTGCATATACCTGACCAGCTGCATGGTGTGGCTATGTGCAGGCGCCCTGGTAGGCGCGTCATACGAGTGGTTACGGCCAGGCGCAGCCGCCAGCGGGGCAGCTGCAGCGGCATAGCTCACGTGTTCCATCACGATCCACAGTTTCATACACTTGCTAACTTCATTTCAACACTTCACCATTCATTCTATTCATTTCTGAGTCGGTACCATATTTCATGCATCTTGGCACAGCCAGAAGTTCCCAAGAGCATGCCACATGACAGCGGATATCCTGCGACATCCAGCCCTGCTTTTACCCCTCATGAGACACCTTGCTGTACTGCTTGATGTGAAGGTTGAAATCCGGTGCTGAATACAATCAAGGCCATCGCCCTGGGCAGCTGCGCGCGCCTAGAGCCCGCTGTATGGGCGGTGAGCACCAGGAGGGTGCCTGGTCACGCTGCCTCAGCCTGCAGCCTGGCCCTCACAGCCACCCGCTGCGGCTCCCCACTTTGGTCAACTCCTCGGAGCGCCACCACCTCCACTTCATCACCGACGTCCGCCTCATCCAGTATCGACGTCAGGTCAAACAGGTTGCGCACAGGCCGGCCAGCCAGCGACACGATGACGTCGCCTGCGTGGGGTGGGGCGGGCGTGTGTCAGGGGCGGAAGCCCTGTGACCTGGCGCCGCCGCGGGGGCAGCTTCTCTACAGCTCGCCAACGCGGGAGCTTTGGCACAACATTGTGCTTGGTGAGGGCCGCGTCCACGGCTGCCCGCGTGCCCACGCCCCTCCCGCCCCCCGCGCACCCGCCACCACGCCGCCCAGCCCGCGCCGCGTGGGCAGCAGCCCTGCCGCTGCCGCCGGGCCCTTGGGCTCTGCCGTCTGGATCATCACCCCTTCAGACACCTTGAAGGAGCGGGCTATGGGGTCGGCGGCGGGCTGGATGCCCAGCGAGGGGCGCTGCACCGCGCCCAGACGGATGAGCTGGGGCACGATGCGCGCCACAGTGTTGGAGGGGATGGCAAAGCTGAGGCCGGTGGAGGCGCCTGCGCGGCGGGGGGCCGGGAGCGCGGGCTGGGTTGGTGATGAGGTGGTGCGGAGCAGGGGATGCTCAATGGAGAGGCGGCGTCGAGGCAGGTGGGGGCACAGGTGTGCAAGTTGGCACGAGAGGCGGAAAACTGGCAGACGGTCGGGCTGGTTGGCTGGCAGAGCTGAATGCGCGCGCGCAGCAGGGGCGAGGCGGGACCAGGCATGCCGCGCCTGCCCTGCCTCGTTCCCCCTGGCATGTCATCAAATACACCCACCTGTGTTTGTAAAGATGGCAGTGTTGACGCCGATCACCGCGCCCGACATATCCAGCAAGGGCCCACCACTGTTCCCCGGGTTGACTGCATGTGCCCAGGGATGCGTGGCGTCGACACATAAGACCAGCGGGAGTGCTGACGAACTGGCCGTAAGCTGTGCCAGCCCGTTGCTCAAGGCACTTGGCAGAAGCAGCTTCGGGGCAGGGTAAGCGGCATGCATGGCTCCACACCTGCCGCATCTGTTTGGATGCCGCCGCCGATGGTGCTGCCCGTCTGGCTCTGCGGGCGGGGTGCGGCACAAAGGCTGGTTTGCGGAGGTCATGAACATGCGGCCCCCCAGCCACACCGCAGAGGCTGGCTGTGCTGCGCACGGCTTGCTTAGGGAGGCCCCCATGCCCCTGGCGAGCGCGCTGCCCCGTGCTCGCTGGCCCCGGCCTTGCCTGGAATCCTCGCCCTAGCGCGCTGATCACGCCCGTGGTGAGGGTCCGTTCAAAGCCAAAGGGGTTGCCGATGGCCAGGCAGGCCTGTCCCACGCGCACCTGCAGGGGCATTGGAGGGAGCGGGTCAAGAGGGCGCCGTTGTGACCCCCGTGCAAGATGCCCTGCCGACGCGTTCTTGAACACGTGCGCTACAGCCACCCAGCCACCCAGCTGCCCAGCCAGCCACCCAGCCGGCCACCCACCGCTGAGGAGTCGCCCAGCGTGACAGGCCGCAGCAGGGCGGCGGGGGCGTTTACTTTGAGCACTGCCAGGTCCCGCGCTTTGTCAGCGCCTGCGGGGAAGCAGAGAAGGGCCGAGACACTTGGCTTTGACTTGGAAACCTCGATGGCTGGCAGCTGAATCGGTGATAGTTTATTAAGATGGGGCCTGCTGCCAGTTTGGCCACAACCTCCACCTGCCCACATCCCGTGAGTCACCGGAGAACGCACATTTACCTGGCGCCACGCCGCCTTTGCCTGCGGCAGCCTTGAGGCACAGCCTGCCGCGCTCACTCACCCACCAAGTAGCCATCAAAGGCCTGCTGAACGCCCTCGGCATTCAGCAGCAGCACGCGCGCGACCTTGGCCCCCGGCAGCACCTTGCCCGCCGCGCCGCCCAGCACGCTGCCCAGCACGTGATAGTTGGTCACCAGGTGCCCCTCTGCGTGCATTCACAGCGGTGATGGGGTGAGCGGGGGGCTGGGGTGGTTGGTCAGGCATTCAAACACATCGGGTTGGGAAGTGCAGAGGTAAAGGGTTGGGGTCTCTCCACAATGGAGCAAAGTGGCTGCTGCAGCACGCACCACCCTGCATCTTCACCGCCCCCGAGTCCCAACAAAACCCGGCGGTCTGCATCCCTCAGCACCCGGGCAGGCAGGCCCCATCCCCTCCCTTGCCTGCGTCCCACACAAAGCCGGTGCCGTTTCCCTCGGGCTGCTCCACCGCCTGCGCGCCGCCCACGGGCAGCGTGCGCAGCGTGATGTCGTACACATTGGCCACCGCGGGGGCCACGCGCTCGTAGATGGCCGCCACCGCCGACTCCCTGCATGTAGTAAGCGGGGGAAGGGGCCAGGCGGGGGCCAGTGCGGTGGAAGGAGCTGAGGAGGGTGCGGCACAGAAACGCAGCGAGCCAGCCGGCTGGCCAGGGGGATGGCATGGATGCACTTGACCTGACCGCGGTCCCACGCTGGAATCGTGCATTCAAATGCTTCCAGGGACCACGCTCACGGCGTCTACCACAATCCGAGCAGGCCAGCACGATTTGAGCATTGCAAGCTCCCTACCCGCCTAAGGACACTAGCTCACCTAGCGCTGAGTGGCTGCGGCGGCGCCACTGGTGGCGTGACATCCTCGAGCGTCAGTGCTGCATGGGCACACTGCGGCGCCCACGGCGCCAGCAGCAGCGAGGATAGCAGCACGCCAGCACCCCGCCGGCTGAGCTTGACCGCCTCTGCCGCTGCTGCGTCCGTCGCCGCTGCCTGCTGCCGCTCCTGCCGCAGCCACGCACTGGCCATCGTGCTGCAGCTGCACCGCCATTGCTGTTGTCTCAAGGGGGTGTGGCTGGGTCGCCAAACGCGAGTCTGAGCCTGCTGCGACATAGTTCGCCAACAGAGAAGACAAACACGCGATCGGTATGCAGTTCAATGCTTTTTGGACTGCGTACGCAACGAGACGACACCTGCAAGGAGGAATAGCGATCGGTTTCTCCCGCGCGCTGCTGAGCCTGCCGTGCTGTGCTGCCTAGCTTTGCGAGGAACCCAGGATGGCTTAAGCGCATATGCAGAAGGGACAGAAGAGAGCAGCCAGCCCAGCGAGCAGGCCCCTGCAGGACATGCATGGCTGTGCGCTCGCTCAGTAGCTCTGACCTCCCTAATTTCGGCAGCCGACAGCTCCAGCAAACACGTCAAAGTTGCCCAAATGGGCAAGAAGGGAAAAGGAGGTGGCGGCCGCGACTTCTGGGACGGCTTGTCGGGCTGGAAGGCTGTAGACGTCGGCGACGCCCTGCTGCTGGGATCTGAGGAGTACGGCTTCTGCGGCCTCGAGGAGCTTGATGGCAGCACGCTGGGTGAGTGCCTGGCAGCGGCGGCAGCGCCGCACGCGGGCGGCAGCATAGGAGGCGCGGCAGTGGCAGCAGGCGCACAAGCAGGCATTGCAAGGGTGGCACATGGTGGCTTCAAGAACCTTGCATTCTCTAGAATGCATTCTGACTGGGTGGGCAGCCGTAAGTCCACGCCGACGGGAAGCCCGCCTCGCTGGACGTTGCATTCTGCTGCTGCAGGCGACCTAGTGATTCCGGCAGATGGTGCAGCTGCCCCACCGGCTGCAGACGAGCAGCAGCAGCCCCAGCAGAAGCAGCAGAAGGGCAAGAAGCGCAAGGAGCTTGAGGCCGGCGGCGGTGCTGCTGCCAGCGGAGAGCAGCCCGACGCTGCGGCAGCAGAGAACAAGAGCAAGAAACAAAAGGGCAAGGATGCGAAAAAGGGCAGCCAGCAGGGCAAGGCAGACGATGCAGGGGCAGCCGATGGCCGCGCCGCGGGCGGCGAGCCAGGCGCGGCAGGTGACGCCGAGTCGGTGGCGGCGCTCAAGGCGCAGCTGGCGGTGCTGTCCGCGGAGAACAAGCAGCTGAAGCGGCAGCAGAAGAAGGAGGCGCGCCTGGAGAAGCGCGCCGCGGCGGCAGCACAACGCAAGGAGGAGCGCGCGGCGCGGCGCGCCGCTGCCGCCGAGGCGGCGGCT
>KQ482042.1:30117-41097 GCA_001430745.1 Auxenochlorella pyrenoidosa
GTCGACATCTCTGCCTGGAAGGACCTGCAGCTGAGCCCCTCCATTGAGGAGGCGATCGCGGCGCTGGGCTTCGAGGCGCCCACCCATGTGCAGGCAGAGTGCCTGCCCGCTGCCATCCGAGACCGCCGGGATGTGATCGGCGCCGCGCAGACCGGCAGCGGCAAGACGCTCGCCTTCGGCCTGCCCATCATGCAGCTGCTGCTGCAGGAGCGAGGCGTGGCAGGCGCAGCAGGCAGCGCAGCGGGCGGCACGGCAGAGGGCGGCGACGCTGCAAACGAGGGCGGGGCGGCGCCGCGGCAGCCCTCCAAGCTGCGGGCGCTGATCCTGGCGCCGACGCGCGAGCTGGCGCTGCAAGTGTGCGACCACTTGCAGGTGAGGCGGGCGGGTGTCGCAGACTGTGGCCTCCCACAGTGTGTCAGTTGGGTGGCTTGCAATAGCACTGTTCTGTGCCTACAAAAGGCCTGCTGGGAGTGCAGCGCTTCCTGCCCATTCAACACTAAATAATTCCAATGGGAGCTGGTCTCAGCCCTGCTCCTCAACCCTGGTAGCAAACCAATTGCGCATGCAGTTGGCAGGTACTGCGGTGCACAACTGATGCCCAGTTTGATGTGTTTCCACCTGCGAATGCCCCCCGTGCGTCAACGCTGCAGGCGGTGGGCAAGGCGTGCGGTGTGTGGGTGGTGCCAATCGTCGGCGGCATCTCGGCGCTCAAGCAGGAGCGCCTACTGTCCAAGAGCCCTGAGGTGCGCCGCCCCCCCCCCCCCCGATCCCCTCAACTTCCAGCCATGCTTGCTCTTTTTTCCGATGCACTGCCTGTCAGTTTACTTCACTACACCCAGCCGTTGCTGCCGTGCTCTTCAGAGCCAGATCGCCTGCAGGCGGCGGCCTGCCCTGCTCGATCAACCGCGCAAGCCGTGCCCGTGCCTGTGCCCCTGCTTGTGTGCAGGTGGTGGTGGCCACGCCGGGGCGGCTGTGGGACCTGATGCGCGAGGGCCAGGCCCATGTGACCGACCTCTCCCAGCTGTCTTTTCTGGTCATCGACGAAGCGGGTGGGTGCCTGGCAGGGGTACAAGAGGGGAAAGGTGATGTGTGTGCGTGTGTTGGGGTGGGTGTGGAACGGGGGTTGTGGGGCTTGGTGGTTTTCTGCGCCTGTGGCCGCGCAGGCACCAGCATCGCCTGGCTGGCGCCGCACCCGCCGTTTCCTGCCGCCACTGTGCTGCCTCGCCCGTGGCTCCTGCCTGCCCGCAGACCGCATGGTGCAGCAGGGGCACTATGGCGAGCTGTCCAGCATTCTGGGAGCCATCCCCACCAACCAGCAGCTGGCCACGGCAGATGCGCCCGAGGCAGAGGACGAGCCGGAGCAGAAGGAGCCTGTGAAGAAGCTGGGGGCTGAGGAGGAGGAGGAGGAGGAGGAGGGGGAGGAAATAGCAGCAGAGGGAGAAAATGATGATGATGATGAGGAGGAGGAGGAGGGAGCAGAGGAGGAGGAAGAGGAGGAAGAAGCAGGGCGCCAGCAGGGCGGCGCCCCTGCAGCCGCCCCCCAGCAGCAGGACGGCGAGGGGCACGCGGGACGGCGGGACGCGCAGCAGCGGCCGCGGGCGCGCCGCATGCAGACCTTTGTCTTCTCCGCCACGCTCACCCTGCCCGCCAACCTGCGCAAGCGGCTGCGCAAGGGCGGCGGCGGCGCCAGCGGCAGCAGCGACCTGGACAGCCTGATGGACAAGATACCCTTCAGGTGAGGTGGGGGCTGCGCTGCAGGGCATCTGGCTGTCCACCCCCACCCCTAACCCCCATACCGCCATCCCATGCCATCTTTCACTGATAGCCAGCCAGTTTCGGGCTGTCTGCACTGGGTGGGAGCCTCTGATTGCACTCTGCTTTGGGGTGATGCCGCCTCTGGTTGCTCCCAAGGTCCCCAGGTGGCGCATGCCAGTTGGCACCGGCTGCGCCCACGCGCCCTGCGCCTGCGCCTGAGCCGCCCTGTGCAGGGGCAAGCCCAAGATTGTGGACCTCACCTCGCAGCGCAAGCTGGCGGACAAGGTGCGGTACCTTTGCAGTACCACTGCAGTACCAGCATCGCGCCTTGAGAGGCGTCGGCGACCGGCCGTGCAGCGGCCGCAGCCGCGGGCCAGCGAGCTCTTCCAGCAAGCACATGCGCACGCTGCCTGCGCCGCTGCGTGCCAACTCTGCTAATTCGGGTGTGTCAGGCCAGCTGAGACGGCAGGCATGAACCCCCCCCCACCCCACCCCCCCACCCCACCCACCCAACACACACACACACACACCTCACCCCACACACAACCCCTCACGCACCACACCACACCCCCCACCCCTGCGCCCCAGGTGGAGGAGGCGTACATTGCGTGCGGCGAGAGCCAGCGGGACGAGTACCTGTACTGCCTGCTGGCCAAGCACCCGGGTGAGGCCCCAGCCCCTGCCCCGACAAGTTGTTCAACTAGACTAGACTAGACTCAGCCCCCCCCCGGCCCCGCCGCTGGCCGCCGGCCTGCCTGTGCGCCGCCGCGCGCCGCCGCGCCGGCCACGCTTGTCTGGCCTGAGAGTCTGTCGAATTGCACCGGAACTTGCGGCACAGGCCCTGCATGCATGCACCTTGTTTGCATCTCGTGCTGCCCCGCTTCCAGAAGGGGCTGCCTCTGCAGCAGGTCATGCCACTTGCCCTGCACCGGAAGGGCTGGGTCTGTGCCCGGTGCAGGATAGAGCTTTCTGCGAAACCCTCCTCTGCCCAGCGCCGATTGCGCTCTGCCTGCAACTGGTGCGCCGCTGCCCCCCGCTGCAGGCCGCACCATTGTGTTTGTCAACGCCATCAGCTCCGTGCGCCGGCTGGCAGCCATCCTGAAGCTGCTGGGCCTGCCGGCGCAGCCGCTGCATGCTGGTGCGCGGGCTGGGCGGGCGATGGGTCCCGGCCCCCGTTGCTTGCACCCTTGCTCACCTGGTTTGCCTGTTTGCGCGGTGCTGCAGGCTGCAGCGGCGCGGGCCGCTCACACGCATGCCCGGCCCTGCCTGCCTCTCAGCCCTCGGGCAGGGCATGCAGCAGCGACAAACCCTTTGCTTGCTGCGCCACCGCTGCGCTGCCCGGGGTGCTGAGCTGCCTCTGCCTGCCGCGCGCGCCCGCCATGCCTCCGTGCTGCAGGCATGCAGCAGCGCCAACGCCTCAGAGCGCTCGACCGGTTCCGCGCCGACCCCAGCGCTGTGCTGGTGGCCACAGACGTGGCTGCCCGCGGCCTGGACATCAAGGACGTGCGGTGAGGGCCCGCTGGAAGCGGTCTGGGCTGTTTCTAAAAGGGCGCTGTGCGCCCGGCCGCCCTTCCCTGGCCTGACTGGCCCCTCCTGCAACGCCCAGTCTGGCAGGCTCTGCCAAGGAGCCTCTGCCCTGCACAGCCGCATTGGCACGTGCCCCTGCATTGCACCGCCTCCGTGCTCTCCAGCTTCATCCCAGTCCGCCGCTTGCCCACCCCCCACCAACCCCCGGGCCCCCACCTCACCCCACCTACCCTCAATCACACCCAATCCCAACCCCACCCCCCCCTCCCCCCTGCAGCTGCGTGGTCCACTACCAGCTGCCCGCCTCGGTGGACGTGTACGTGCACCGCTCGGGCCGCACCGCCCGCGCCGAGGCCGAGGGCATCTCCATCGCGCTCGTCACGCCAAAGGCGAGTGCCGGCCAGTCAGACAGTCAGAACACACTTTGAACTATGCGTTTGAAGGGGAGATTTCAAGTACAGACCGCCCCGCGTGTCCTCTCGACCGCCCTCCTGCACGCCTGCGGCGGCGCGTCCTTGGCTGCCGCCGTGGCTGTGTGCCAACACTCGCGCCTGCCTTGGTGTCCCTTGAACCCACCCGCACACGCCGTGCTCCTGTGCCTGGCGCAGGAGAATGCCCGGTTCCTGGCGCTGCTCAAGGCAATGAAGCGGGAGGAGCCGCCAGAGTTCCCGCTGGTGAGGCCCCCCTACCCCCTGCTGCCCTGGCAGCGCACCCCCCACCCCCAACGCAGGCGGGGGCAGGCGAGGCGGCGGGGAACCCCGCCTGCGCGCACCGCGTGCGGTGCCCTTCCCTGGCTCCCCAAACGCGCGCCGCCACGCTGCCCGGCCTCCGCTCCTCCCTCGCCGCCGAGGCGCATCAGCCGTGTCCCTTCCCTGCCATGTGCACCCCCCCTGCAGGACGCTTCCCTGCTGCCCGCGGTGCACCACCTGTGTCCCTTCCCGGCCATGTGCCCCCCCTGCAGGACACCTCCCTGCTGCCTGCTGTGCACCAGCGCGTGCGCCTGGCGGTGCGGCTGGATGAGCTGGAGCGGCGGCAGAGCAAGAGCCGGGCGGAGAAGAGCTGGCGGCGGCAGCACGCAGAGGAGCTGGGCATCGAGCTCTCTGACGACTCCGAGGGTGCGGCGCCCTGGGGGATAGTTAGGGTCAAGGGTAATGGATTGCAGCCCCCGCAGCTCTGCGCGCCGTGCACGTCGTGCCACCGCCAGGGTCGCCTGCAGCGGCTGAGCAAGTATATGGGCAGCGTCGCTGTCGTCGCGTCAAGGCCCCCCTTCCCACAGCCGCGCGCCTGTCCTCGGCCCTATCCTGCCCCCGCAGACGAGGAGGCCGTGGAGGGGCGGCGGCTGGGCAAGAAGGCGCAGCGCGAGCGGGGCGGCAAGCGCGGGCCCGAGGACGCGGGTGAGGGGCGGGCAGCCTGCAGCCTGCAGCGCCGCTGAGCTGCACGCCAACCGGTGTACTGGGCCGCCCCCCGCAGCGTTGCGGGTCTGCACGCCAACCGCTGTAGTGGGCTGCCTCTCAGCCAAGCGGCATGGCCCTTGAAATGCCTCCCATGCCCCCCGGTGCTGCAGAGACGGCCGCGGGGGTGCGTGCTGAGCTGGCGGCCCTGCTGGCAGAGCCGCTGCAGCCCAGCTACAGCCGCAAGTGGTTCACTGGCGGCGCGGCGGCGGCGGTGATGGCGTCCGTAGACCCCTCGGCGCCGGCCGCAGCTGGAGGCAAGAAGCGCGGCAAGCAGCAGGCGCGCGGGGCGGCGGCAGGCGGTGCAGCAGAGGGGGAGGAGGCGGCGGCGGCGGCGGCGCCCAAGACGGTGCAGACCGTGAGCCATGCAGTCGCGCTGGCCCAGCAGCGCGCCGACAGCCGCAGCCAGGCAGCGCAGGCGGCGGCGGGCAAGCCGCGCAGCGGGCAGCAGGCGGCGGCGGCAGCGGGAGCCGGCAGGAAGGCAAAGAAGGGCAAGGGCGGGGACCCTCGGGCGGCCGCCCTGCAGGCGGCGCTCAGCAAAGCGCTGGCGGCGAAGCAGCGCAAGACAGCGGGCGGGGGCGGGCGAGGCATGGTGGTCATCCCGCAGGCTCTGGGCCGCGACGCTGCGGGGCCCTCAGCCCTGCAGGTTCTGCGTCAGAAACTAGGCAGCAGCTGAGGCAGAGGCAGCACTCGAGGACGAGAATATCTTAACCAGGATAGGTGCATCAACAGTTGCACGCATTCCCAATCGCTGCTTTTCAAGCATAGCTTGCTTTACAATCTTGCATGGGCCCTGTGGCAATGTGCACAGGTGTAACAGCCCGCACACGCTGGACCTTCCCCCCTGAGCCGAGCTGCCGAGGAGCGGCAATCAAATGGACCAAGGCATGGCCAAAGGACAGAGCGGAGTGGGCAGGATCGGCACAAAAAGGAACGACAGGACCTGCTCATTGTGTCCAGGTTCAAACCGTGCTGCCATGGGAAGCCTGCGCAAGCCCAGCTGGGGATGGACACCGCCTCATGCAGCCTTCTTCGCGCCAGCATCCGCGCCGGGGCTGCCGCCAGTGCGGGCGGCTGTGGCTGCGGCCACTTCGGGAGGCACCTCGCCGCGCTGCCGCTCCCCGCCCTCAGCCAGGAAGACGTTGGCGGCGGCGGCGGTGGCCTCGGAGGCGGCGCCGGTCAGGGCGTCGCCAGCCTGGCGCGCCGCCACCTCAGCGCGGTCCGCCAGCTGGGCCGCCTTGGCAGCCGGCTTGCCGCCCGCGCTGGAGGCACCAGGGCCGCGATACTGCAAGTAGGCAGGTGGAGGATGGGGTGGGAGGTAAGCAAGGAAAGCAGACAGCACCGGGCGCTGGATGGAAGACGTCAACACGCCCTGCACGTTTGGGAGGGCACCCACGGTTATGGCTGCGGAACAGAAGGGCAGGCGCGAGGGGCAGGCACGATGGGCCGGGTGGGCGCGGGCAAAAACAGGCGTGCAGCCAGCGCAGGCACCTGCTGGGTGGGCAGCTGGCAGCGGGTGGGCGCGGCCGGCAGGCCTTCACTCGGCCTTCCCATCTGGCCTGGAAGTCTGCAGCACAGGCAGTCCACACGCGCCGGCGGTTGCAAGACGGCGCAGCAGGGCGCAGCAAGCCAGCGAGAAGGGCAGGACGAGGGGCGGGCCGGGGCGCACAGCCAGGCCATTTATGTGCCGCGGCACCGCCACTGAGCTGCCGGAGCAACGCCAGAAACCTTGCCGACCATGCTCCTTGCCATTGCCTTCCCTGCCCTCTAGCTGTCGCTGCACTCCGCTGCCCTCACGCCGCTTCGCTTCCCCCTCGAGCCATCTGCTCATTGGGTACCAAAGCTATCTGTTGCAGGCACAGCACTCACCTCCGGGTTGTTCTGCAGGATGTTGTAGGTCAGGGCTGTGGCGAAGGAGACCCAGCCGAGGTAGGGGATGAGCAGCTGGGCGGCCACTGCGATGGGAGGGTGCGACAGCGGGGGGTGCAGCCATGTTAGGACGCGTGCGGCAGGGGAGGGCACAGCAGCAGGGAGGGCAGGCATGCCAGGCATGTGAGGACCCGCGACGTGCAGCAGGGCATGCAGCCGGGCAACCAGGCAAGCGCAGCGAAATGGAGATGCGAAAAACAATCCGACAAGGGTTATGGAGGCAACACAGTCCGAGCAAGCGCGAAGAGCAGCGCATCAAGCCAGCCACTCACGGGTGTCCACCTTGGAAAACTCATAGATGGTGGCGCCAAGGACGCCCACCAGCGCTGCAGCAGGGCAGTGGGGTGGGGGTGGGGGGCAGGCGGGGGCGTCGGGCAGGCACGGCGGCAGAGGGCCACGGCAGCGCTGCCCCGGCTGTGGCGCCAGAGGGAGGGGCCGAGGCGCGCCGGCCCTGGCGGGCTGCCTCAAAGAGAAATCAAGGAGAAAGAAGCGTGCGCGCCGCAGCGTCTGGGTTGTTCTTGTCTCAGAGGCGGGTGGGCGCACAGGAGCGTGCGGCGCCGGGCACCCACCGGTGATGTCCACGGCCGCGGCCTTCAGGTTGTGCGCCTTGAAGAACAGGGGGCTCCACGCAAAGTTGAGCGCCAGCTGCGCCGCGTACAGGCCCAGCGGCAGCGGGCCGCCGCCCGCCTGCCACACGCGGTGCGACGCCACGCCCATGGCCGCGTACAGCACGGTCCACACCTGCAAGAGGGGGGGTGAGTGGGTGGGGGTGGTGGGTGGTGGGGGGGCAGGAGGGTTGGACGCCGGGGAGGGTCAACAATGAAGGCGTTGCGGGCACGCCCCGGGTCCTCTGCACCCCGGTGCAGGGTAGAAGCAGGCGACAGCGCACCACAAGCGGGCAACACAAGGCGCCCACACGTGCCGGCAGAGAAAGCAGAGGCGCAGTGCGGATTGCAGCACAGCAGGCTGCGGTCGCCATGCTGTGCACGGTGTGCTCACCGGTCCAAACAGCCAAGCGGGCGGGTTCCAAGAGGGCTTCTTCAGCTTGGGGTACCTGCCACGTGCCAGCGGGGGGGTGGCAGAAAGGCACGCGAATCTGGGGCAGGCGGGTGTGGCACATCGCATCTTTGACTGGCCGCAACCGGGGTTGCTCGGATTGGCGCATGTGCAGGCCTGCCCAGCACGCGCGACCCTTTGCATGTGCGCCTGCCCAGCACTCCTCCGGCTAATTGGAACAGAGCAAAAATCCGTTACTGCCTGCTTCTCTAAAGAAGTGCGCTTCTCACCAGCTCTTGGTCTCTGGAGCGATGGTCATGCCGATGGCCATGCCGCCCAGCACCGGCACGCCAACGGCCTGCAGCAAGCAGGGGATCGAGCAGGGAAAATACACCGCGAACTCGACACTGTGCTGCGTTGAAATCAAGCAGACCTGACAGGCGCGCCTTCACTTCCCAGCAGAGCTGGAGCGGCGGCAGGGGCAACAGGGGCACGGCGGCGGCAGATTGCAAACCCTCGCAGGATTAGCGCGGCGTGCCCCCCATTGCGTTTCGATCACACCCCTGCTGTGAGATCCTCTGAGAAACGAGGCCTGCCAGCTGTCCGCTGTGCAACACCACCAGGCTCTCTGGCCTTGCCACCGCTGGGCACAGGGGTGACGATCGCTGACATAGACCACAAAGAACTGGAGATCACGGCTCACCAGCGACAGTGAGTTGCCCATGCCGAAACACGCCAAGTCGCTCTCAAGCCTGTTCTTCGAGTGTCTGTTGTGTTAGAAGTTGCTGTAACAACGATCGACAGTAAGTGGCGGAGGAAGAGACAAAGTGTGAGATGGGGGGGAAGTGCTACAGCGCCGCATTTAAGGCTGTCGTAAGCGCTGTTCCTCACAGGTGGCATCCTCACCGACCTGCTGCCACCCGTCAGGGAGGTACCCACTCACTTCTGTTTTCCCTAGATTGGTTGCAGTGGTCTCTTCCCACGTGCCTAGGCATGGGTAACACGGGCACAGTTACAGACGGGACGTGCCCCTGCCACGTATCGGCAGGAGGGTCGCAAGGAGTGAGGGCGGCAGTTGCCGCCTGGGGAATGCGCGGGGCAGGGCGGGGCTGGGGGCCTCAGGGGGAGCCATGGTGCTAATGAACACACTTTCACAGGAGACAGGGGCAGGCGGGCAGTGTTTGCAACGTCGAGGGAGGAGAGAGTGAGAAAGAAAAGAAGTGCTTGCAGCTCGAATGCAAAATGAGGGTGGGGGCCGCTCAGGGCGTGCGTTGCAGTGCAGGCATTCCGGGGGCTGCTGCATGCCGTGCATGCTGTGCTGTGAGCTGCAGCATGCATGGCAGGGCAAACACGGATCCAAGGCACAGGGGAGGGAGGTGAAGAGGGCAGGGAAATCTCAGGAAGGAGATGATGTGAAGAGGGGGTGGGACAAACAGGATGCCTGGGCTGCGCTTGGTGCGAGAGTGCATGGAGGCAGGGTAGTGAAGAAGGCTTGGGATGGGAGAACGGGGGGGCAGGGTGCGCAGAGATTGGCACCACAGCAGAGGGAGTGTGCGCGGGGGTTAGCAGTGGGGCAGGCAGAGGCTGGGGGCCCGCCGACTGAACAAGTGGTTTCAATTGGAGGAGTAGGGTCTGCAGCAGGCTGGTCTCCCTTCAAGACTCTGGTCCTGGGAGCGTGCAGGGCCAAGTGAGGAGGGGGGGAGGCCATGCGGTCCTGGCATCAGCAGGGGACAGGGAGGATGAAGAACGGAACAACAAAATGAAATGGGTAGGCTGCTAAACGAAGTGCAGTGGCGAGGGGCTGGTGCGGCGGCTCTACAGAAGGTTGCTGCGGGTATGCGTGTGCCCTGCCGGGAAAACGGGATGCAAAGAGGCGGCGGGGGTGTGCACGAGGAGTGAAGAGGCGCTTAGGCCGCGGGGCGGACTGGTAGAGCATGCCAGACTGCGCCAGGCAAGGTGCGCTGCCAGAGCTCAGACCAGGCCGCACCGGGCTGCGAAAGCATGCAGTCAAAGGGTGGGGGAACAGGCTCAGGGGAAGTGACATGCGAGCGCTAGTGTACAATCTCTCTACTGCGGGGGAGAGGGAGTGGGCCGCCTCGCAAGACGCAGGCAACAGCATGGGGGCACAGCGCTGCTGCCTGCAGGGCTTGCCGAGGCGGCGCCTTGCATGCTATTCAAGGCATTGCGAGGGGGGTTCCCTCGAGGGCGAGGCGGGGTGGGAGAGGCCAGCCGAGTGGGTGCCATAGGCAGGGAAAGAGGGGGACAGTGGAGGTTGCGAGAAGGCGCCCACGGGGGGCCGGCGTGTGCAGGAATTCCAGCTGGGAATGGGTGACAGCTCAGCTCGACATGGAGCATTGGTAGCGGGTAGGTGGAGCAACGCGGTGAAGTAGGGGTATCATGTGACGAGGGTCGGCACTACGCTAGGTGCTTGTGTTTCGGGCGCAGCCGGCTGCGCCTCTAAATGGCAGGCAGCAGGGTAAAGCTTGGCCCCGCTGCACAGCCACCGGATGGACAGACCACACTCAGTCGCGGCTGACCTCCATTAGGTCTTTGACTGCAGGGGGGGAGGGGCGGCCAGGCAGGCAGGCGGTGTGACCTGTGCGGTGGTACAGGCAGCGACCTGGGCGAGACGTCGGCACACACCAGCCGGCATGCGACCAGGCGCGGGGTGAGCAGCCCAGGATAGGCACAGGGCAGGCCAGGGCGGGATGTGACAGGCCAGGCCGGGCGGGCGCAGGCCAGGGCGGGGCTTGCCTGTGAGCAGCAGGTCCAGCGGGATGTCTGAGGTGCTCTTGTGCGCGCGCGCCTTGAGCACCGACTTGGGGAGCTTGGCCACGCGCGTCTGCAGGGGCGCGGGACGGCGCCGGTTTGGGGTTTCACATGGGCCGCCGCGCCAGAGGCTGCGCCGCGCCGCCCCGCATCTACGTGCGCGCAGCAGGCACGAAGAGCGGCGCCTCCCGAGCGGTGCAAAACCCGAGGACCCCGGCAGCAGCAGCAGCAGCGGTAGGAGCAGCAGCAGTAGCAGCAGCAGCTGCAGCAGCTGCAGCAGCAGCACCGGCATCAGCAACAGCAGCAGCGGCGGCAGCGGCAGCAGCAGCAGCAGCGGCGGCAGCGGCAGCGGCAGCGTGCCTCACCAGGTTGCGCCACTTGTCCTTGAGGTCGACCGCCGAGCGGGAGGCCAGCAGCTCGGCGATGCCGCCCACCGCCAGCTTCTTGATCTCCGCCCACTTGGAGGGGCCCAGCAGCCGCACACCCTCCACAAGGGCCTCTGTCTCAGTCAGCGACCTGCAGCGGGGCGGGGTCGCAGAAGAGGGGGGTGGGG
>KQ482042.1:42440-67436 GCA_001430745.1 Auxenochlorella pyrenoidosa
TCTGCTTGCAGATGTGCACACACAGGGGCACACACGCCCACGCACCTGCATGTGACGCCCTTCCCGCCAGCCCCCCACCCCCACCCCACACACCCACCTACCTTGAGGCACAGGGTGCGGGGGCTGGCGGTGCTGAGGCCGGCGCGGGCGGCCGCCGGGTGCTGCGGCGGGCGGCGGCTGCTGGCGCTGCGCTCCAGCACCATGAGGCTGGCAGAGGGGGCTGAGTGCGAGGTGGGCAAGCCGCGCGGGGACAGCAGCTCGTGATCGCTCAGGATGTCCAAGTCAGAGCCCTGCATGGGGGTGGCGTGGGGGTGGGGTGGGGTGGGGTGGGGGTGGAGGGGGGGTTGAGGGGCAGAGTGAGCGCGGGACGGCGGTGCTCAGTGGCACGATAATGCACAGCAGGCCGGCAGGCCTGTGTGCCAACAAGATACGCAAGGAGCGGGCGCTGGAGCAGAGCACAGCAGGGGCAGGCAGCCTTGCAATCCCTATGCTTCTGGCTTCTGCGGCTGCCGCCTGGGACATGGCATGAGATGGCAACAACGCGCCCAGCGGCTGAGCCGCTCCGGTGCAGTGACACCACACACCCTGTGCGGCGCACCTCGCTGTGGCTGTCGGCGTCGCCGATGGCTGCCAGGGCGGCGGTGCCGTAGCCATCGTGGTGGCCGCCCAGCTGCAGGGCCTCGTGCGAGAGGGCGCGCCGCATGCGGTCGTCGTGGGAGCGCACCTGCAGCGATGGGCGCACAGTTGCAGGTTATATGGCCGGGGTGGGTAGCAGTGCTGAGGCAAGCCGTGGTACGGAGAGGGCCTGTTGGTCAGGGCTGATTGCGGGAGCTGGAACGGGGCAGGCGCTTGGCATCCCAGGTGCCTGCGGCTCTGGGCGCTCGCTTGGCTTGCACAGCAAGCAGGCACCTCAGGCGTCGGCAGCGGCGCTCACCGCAGACGAGATGGGCAACCCCTGGCCAAATTGGGTGCTGTACCCGTGCTGCAGGTCAAAGGACGGGATGCCCGCGCCACCAGCCACATGGTGGGCCATGCCACGCTGGCTGCTCGGCACCTGCGCGCTCCAGCCCTGCTGCACTGACGGCACATACGCCGGCTGCGGCTGCTGCGGAGGCGGCACTGCCCCGTAGCCGCCATACAGCACCTCCTCTGCTGCCGCCAGCGAGGCGTGGTGCTGGAAGCCGGGCCGCAGCTGCTGCTGGAAGAGGTACGGCTGCGGCGCGGCCGCGGCCGCGGGCACGGGCACAAAGTGCATGCGGGAGAGCGCGGCCTCGTCGCGCATGGAGGCATCCCGCAGGCTGGCCCCCAGGAGCGTCTGCGTCGACTCCAGGGAGTCGACCAGCTCGTCAGAGGCGCTGGCAAGGCGGCTGCCGGGCGCCGCGATGGGCACCGGCGCGGAGCAGCCGCCCAGCGGCGCAAAGCTGGCCAGGCCGGGCGCGGCGCACGTCCAGGCATCCAGGGTGCATGCGTCCTCATCGTCAACCAGCATCAGGTCTGGGATAAAGGACGGAGCTCCCGCCGGCTCCAGTAGCGTGTTCATGGTGGGCCGCTCAAGAAAGGTGAAGTACACGGGTGACTCTGCAGGCAAGGCGGTGACGGCAGTGGGGGGAAAGGGGGGCGGCTCTGAGCATGGCATGGCAGCATGAGGCTGGAAGAAGCGATGGCGCGAAAATTAAGCGACGTTGATGCCGGTGGCTGCCTGGGGAGCTGCTGCACAAGAGCAGGTGGTGGTGGCTGGGACCAGTGGTAGGCTGGATCTGGGACGGCGGGTCTTTACACCCCCCGTTTGCATCGCGTATGTTTCTCAAGAACGCAGCGCGCAGGCTGCTTGACCGGAGGAAGAGCTCACCCCGCTTGGGCAGTATCAAGCATTGTAGGACCCTAAGAATGCGCAAACCGCTCTAGTAAAAGCTTTACTGAGCTGCGATGGGCATGCAGGGGCCAGCCTGCGGCAAAGCTTACCAGTGAGCAAACCCAGCTGGGAAATCGGCTTACGACGCGTTCGTGTGTGTATCTGTAGGTATTCTGTACGATTTCAGGCTCCCTAGGCCAGGGAGAGAGCCAACGAAGTGCGCGGCACGTGTGCTGCGACTGGTCCCAGCACGGCTCGGCCCCCCCACGTGGTCCGCCCCGTCCATCCCAGTGCTGGGTGGCCTAAGCATGTTGTGCACTGGAGAGCCATGCCGCCAGGCGGCTGCGCTGGCCTGTGTGAACCCACCCCGCTGGCGCTGCTCCACAAGACGCCTGATCATGGAGGCCAGGCATGGATGCAAATGCAGGCGGTTGCCAGGACTGGAAATCCGGGCATACTGATGCAGTGCCATTGGTGGCAGGCATCATGGCAGGAGCAATGCCATCATAGCTGGGCACAGGAGGGCGGACACGGGTGTCAGATGGCAAGCACCGCCGGGTGATGGCACCACCGAAAGGCATGCAAGTGCCTTGTGGCAAGTGCCTGCCTGCCCGAGGCACCGCAACAGGCTTACATCAATGGGAATTTGCACACATGAGATGCTGCATGGTGCTAGAGGGCAGGCCAAAAGCTTGGTCAGGAGCACGCGACTTGTGGGATCCAGCGCAGGCCAGACCCCGACCCCTGTAAGGGGCCACGTCATGTTCAGCCAAACATACGGTCCCAGTCCGCCCCCCTGCCCGGCCCTGGCTGCGCCATGTCGGGGTGCACCTGGCCGGGCCCCGGCTGCTGGTAGTCGTCTGCAGGCAAAGGCGAAGAGGGCAGGGCACGTGGCAACCTGGGAAGGCGGCCGCGTGGCATGAGCAGCCGCGGGCCTGTCCTCACAGCACGTCGCGGCACCTCAGCATGCGCCCAGCCAACAGGCCCTGTCAGCAGCTCTGCCCGGGGCCTCACCAGGGTGGAACCCTCGCATGCCGGGCGGTGCAATGGGGTCCCAACGCGCCCCCGGCGGCAGGGCCCCCCGGCCGGGCGGGCCGCCCACCCCGCCACCCAGGCGGCCAGGCCCAAAGATGGGGTCTCCGGGGCCCACCAGCATGCCGCCGCCGCCGTGCAGCGGCCCGGGCTCCCCTGCAAGTAGCGCCAGCCAGGCAGGCGGACGCGACAGCACGCTTGATGCAGCAGCATCAGGCACGGCAAGCATGCGCTTCCCTGCCAAGGACCCCTGCGCACAGGCAAAGCGCAGCACCATCGCGTGCTGCGCACATGCGGTGAGATTCTGACAGGGCGGCGGCTCACCTGGGAATGCGGGGCCGCCGCCATAGCCTGGTGGGCGCAGGCCGGGAGGCACCACATCCTCAGCCCCAATGCCCAGCGGGATGCCGGGTGGTCGCTGCCCGATGCCGCTGGGGCCTGCAGCACAGGGAACGGGCGCCCGCCATGGCAGCTGTTCGTCAGCACGGGGGAGCAGGGCGGCAGGGACGGGCCCTGCACCAGCCAGCGTGCTCTCCGGGCCTGCTCACTCTTGAGGCAGGTGGGGGCGTGTCATGGGGGCACAGCGTGGACGGCGGGATCCCACCCTCACTGACCATGTCCCCGCAGGCCTGGCCAGCAAAATGGACGCATTGCATGCACATGCGTCGCCCCGGCGTCAGCACTTACCGCTGTAGTCTCGCAAGGGGTCGTACCCTGGCTGCGCCTCTCCCCTGCCCCTGCCACTGGCGCCCGCCTCGCCGGCCTGGCGCTCCGCTGCAGCAGCTGCTGCGGCGGCAGCAGAAGGCGCCGCCCTGCCGCGCTCCAGAACGCTGCCCAGGCTCTGCCTGCAGGGCAGGGCAAGTCAGTGGCCACGGTCGTCCCCTGTTGTCAGGGAACCACATCACAGATGGAAAAACGCGGTGGGAACAGCGCACCTGGGAGCCCTGCAAAGTGGGTGGCATCCGCGTGCGCACTGCTGGCTCAGGGCTATCCCAGAGCACGGGTCCCAACCTCCCCAGGTCCAGTTCTCACATCTTCCTGGACCCTCACACCCACCTGAGCTTGGCCAGCAGCTCCGGCATGGCGCGGTAGCAGTCTGGGGCGGTGCCAGCGTCGGTGGTGTATGCCCGCGTGTCGAGCTCAAGCGTGCGCGGCTCGCCGCCGCCGCCGCCGCCGCTGCTGCTGCCGGCGCCTGTGCCGGGCGCGGGACCTGCCACCCAGTGCACGAGCAGCTGGCTGCCCAGGGACAGGCACTTGAGGAACAGCGGCGGGCGCTTGCCTGCGCCGCAGGGGTGCATGCGCTGCTGTCAACACAAGTCACAGACAGGGGAGCGGGCCAGCCAGGAGCGAGCAGTTGAGCAAAGTATGGGGGCGAGCTCTCAGCACGGCAGGCCAGGCGGCCGCGACCGAGATCTCAGCACGGCAGGCCAGGCGGCCGTGGCGAGGCGTCAGGCAGGCGCAGACGCAAGCGCCACCTGCTTTCTGCGCTGTTGTGCCTGGCTCAGTGGCCCCACCTTCGGTGTCCTGGTAGCGGAAGGCATACGCGCCCGGCAGCGCGTCCCAGCCGGTGGGTGCCACCTCCTCGCGGCTGGCCAAAAAGTCTGCAAAGCGGGGCGGGGCATGACCGCGCTGGGGTGCACCAGCAGCGGCCCGACAAGCTAGTGTGCAGCGAATGCACAGGCGGCAGAGGCGGGCGGCAGGCGGGCAGGCTTGACGAGGTGTGGCCAACCTGGCCAGGCCCCCCAACCCACCTGTGATTTCATCTTCTGCTGCAGCGCCGGTGGCCACGAGCTTGAACCCCTCGGCCAGCAGGAAGGCATGGACCGCCCAGGCCAGCTTGTCATGCGGTGACCTGGCAGGAGCGAGACATGCGGGTTGGGTGCGCAGCGTACAAAGGGGGCGGGGGGGGGGGGGGGCAAGCCCGGACAGGCTTCCAGGAAGCTGGGCATGCGCGCATCAGGGCAGGCTGTTGCGTGACTAAGAAGCGGGGCTTTCAGGGCACGCAGGGCGAGCAGGCTGAACCGACGTACGGGCGCCGCCGCCCCGGCGCCCACCTGAAGGCGGGGCGGGAGGCGCGCACCACCGCCACCGTTGCGGCCTCCATTTTGGAGAGCTGCTGGGTGTCGAAGGATGGGGCAGAGCAGCTCGGGACCGCAGAGCACGGGCCGGGCAAGCGCGGCGTCCACAACGGTTCAGCACCCAAATCAAATAATTGGCTGCGTATAGGTGTGATCGTTGCGCTCCAGGGCCGCAGACCAGGCCCATGAAGGTCTGCAGGCTCCGCCCAGCAGACCCAGCAGACCTCCCATCACTGCACCTCTCTGCATTCTCTTTGCCCTTGCACTCTGCCCTCCAGCTCCACTCCCTGCCTGCAGCCCGGCGCAGGCCAGCTCCGTTCTCTTTGACTGGGCTCCCCACCGAATTCGGCAGCAATGGCAGGCAAGGAGCCCGCCCTGGGTGCCAGATGCGGTCCCGGCCGTGGCAAAGCGCGCTGGATGGGCCAGGAGGCGGCCAGCCGCGCTGCGTGATGGCGAGCAGCTTGGTTGTTCAAACGCAAGTTCGTTCAGCCGCGGCCCCGCCTGCGCCCCGCCCCTGGCCCTGACTGCAGAGGACGGCGAGGTGTCGGCCATCGTGTGCGACAATGGCAGCGGCATGGTGAAGGCCGGCTTTGCGGGTGACGATGCCCCGCGTGCCGTCTTCCCCTCGATCGTGGGCCGCCCCCGCCACCAGGGCGTGATGGTGAGTGCGGTCAGAGGCCTGTGGGCCCTTCAGACGGCCGCTGGTGTCCAACAAGCATCAGCGTCGATCACGCCGCAGCAGCAGCGACAGCTTGGTCGCCGCTGCCTCCTGGCCTGCCCGTGGGCGCTTGCAGGGGTAGGTGCCTCGACTCTTAGCTGCTTGCACGCGGGGCCGTTGCAGGTGGGCATGGGCCAGAAGGATGCGTACGTGGGCGACGAGGCCCAGTCCAAGCGTGGCATCCTCACGCTCAAGTACCCCATTGAGCACGGCATCGTCACCAACTGGGACGACATGGAGAAGATCTGGCACCACACCTTCTACAATGAGCTGCGCGTGGCCCCCGAGGAGCACCCCGTGCTGCTCACCGAGGCGCCGCTCAACCCCAAGCAGAACCGGTGCGTGCCTGCCGGGCCAAGCTGGCCATGCCCGCGCCAGCTTTCAGTTTTTGCAGGTGCCAGATTGGGGTTGGTGCGGCTGTGCAGCGATAAGACAGTTCTTGCAGTCGAGGGGTGCAGAACACGGCACGTTGCATGCTGCTCGACCAGCGCTGGCTGTGCCACGCGTTCAAAAACAGACCGCATGCTAGCCCAGCTGTCTGCTGGCAGTGCTCCTGGCAGTCACGCGCACTTCTTGCCGTCCAGACAGCCTGGTTTCTTCGGCTGCGCTTGGACCTGAAGCGGTTTGTTGATGCTGTTTGTGGACAGGTCGTACGCGCCACGGACAGCCACCCGACAGCGTCTGCACTTCCCAACTGTGCCACCCATCTCTTGCCTCTGCCTGCAGCGAGAAGATGACCCAGATCATGTTTGAGACCTTCAACGTGCCGGCCATGTATGTGGCCATCCAGGCGGTGCTGTCCCTGTACGCCTCGGGCCGCACCACCGGCATTGTGCTGGACAGCGGCGACGGCGTCAGCCACACTGTGCCCATCTACGAGGGGTGAGCGCGCGGGTGGGGGCAGGCTGAGCAGCAGGGCAACGCGCTCACAGCCAGCATGCGCGCTTGCTTGTCCAGGAGCCCGCTGCAGGCCCGGGCGGTTGCTGCTCACGCCGCATATGCTGGGCACAGGATCTTGCGCATTGGGGAGGCAGCCAAAGGAGCCTGTCCAGGCTGGGCTGAAGGGCATTCCTATGCTCCATTCCATCCATCCCGCCCGTCTGGAACGCCGCATGTGCTGGGCACAGGATCCAGCGCATTGGGGAGGCAGCAGCAGCAGCTGCCTTCCCAGGCCGGGCTGGAGGGCATTTGCACGCACTCACATCGCCTGCCCCCGCCCGCCTGGAACGCGCCGCAGCTACGCGCTGCCGCACGCCATCCAGCGCCTGGACCTGGCGGGCCGCGACCTGACCGACTTCATGATGAAGATCCTCACCGAGCGCGGCTACTCCTTCACCACCACCGCGGGTGGGTGCCGCGCCGGCGCAGGCTGCTGCGCCGTGGTTGGGGCTCAGCCCTGCTGTGCCGCAATTGCGCGCGCTCCCCACGCGCTTTGTGCAAGCGCGACCTTGGGCGAGCTGTCTCCGTGTGTGGTGCGCTGCGCGCTGATGGGCACCCTCCGCCCCTGCCTGTGGCCCGCAGAGCGCGAAATCGTGCGCGACATCAAGGAGAAGCTGGGCTACGTGGCGCTCGACTACGAGCAGGAGCTGCAGACCTCGCTCAACTCCTCCACGCTGGAGAAGACCTTCGAGCTGCCAGACGGCCAGGCAAGCAGAGCGACTGGGAGGCAGCAGGGGCACGCCTGTGCTTGCCACCGTCGGGGCTGGGAGGGGGGGTGAACCCTGCACCGCCTGTGGCGGGTCAGGGCCCTGGTTCAAGAGCAGCGCCTGGTGCTGCCTGCGTTGCTGAGGCCTGTGCGCACTTGTGCCCGGCTTGCAGGTCATCACCATCGGCAGCGAGCGGTTCCGGTGCCCCGAGGTGCTGTTCCAGCCTTCCATGACGGGCGTGGAGAGCGCGGGCATCCACGAGACCACCTTCAACAGCATCATGAAGTGAGCCTGCGGGCGCAGGGGAGTGCATGGCCACGGTAGCTGGCCCCGCCCGTGCCTCGTTGCCGCCTGCACCCAGCATGCTCCTCGTGCGTAGGCCTCTGCTGCTGCCTGTGTGTGACACCCTTGCCTGCCCCGCCCACCTGTGCAGGTGTGACGTGGACATCCGCAAGGACCTGTACTCCAACATCGTACTGTCGGGTGGGTGGGCCGCGCGGCCGCTGGGTGGCAGTGCCAGCGGGTAGGGCATGCTATCCAGGATGCTCGGACGCTCCGGGCTTCGCTACCTGTCTGTGCTTTGCCCCTTATGCTGTCCCTCTCGTTGAGGTTATTTCAAACAACATTGCCCGCCCTCTCCCGCTCGTCCACCCGCAGGCGGCACCACCATGTTCCCCGGCATCGCCGACCGCATGAGCAAGGAGCTCACGGCCCTGGCGCCCAGCAGCATGAAGATCAAGGTGGTGGCGCCGCCCGAGCGCAAGTACTCGGTCTGGATCGGCGGCTCCATCCTGTCCTCGCTGTCCACCTTCCAACAGGTCGGCAGAAGGATGGGGCCTGGGAGGGCAGGGTTGCTGGGTTAGGGTGGTGTGGCGGGGTGTGCGCACAGAGTGTAGGTGCGTTTAGGCCCTCGCTGTGGGCAAGGCGCAGGCCCGTTTTGTTGCGCTCTGCAGGTAGGAAGGTCCTCAATCCTGGCAGCAGGGGAGCAGATGAGCCCAGGGATGCCAAGCCTCAGTGCTGACCTCCCACCCCAACCTCCCTGCCCCCGCAGATGTGGATCGCCAAGAGCGAGTACGACGAGTCTGGCCCCTCCATTGTGCACAGGAAGTGCTTCTAGACACGCCGACGTTGAGTGGCTGGCGCCAGGCTTGGCCGCCCTTGAAACATGGGGTGGCAGGGTCGGCGCTGGGTGCCCTGCACCGCCACTCTTTTGTGTGCAACGTCTCTGTTCTTGCTCGTATCTGTACTTGAGCTGCCTCCCCTCTCTCTCAACAACCCTGATTTGTAAATGTTGTAGAGAAACAAGAACGTGAGGACTAGGATCGATTTCAAGGGCTGAGCATGCTCGTCTCTCCCGCTCTGCCGTGCCAGCCCCGCTGCTTGCACAAGCATGTTTCCGTGCCACGGTTGGAGCAGCACGTGCAACGCTTCTCCGCACAGCTTTTTTTATTTGATCCAAGTGCACACCAGCTGCCAGGGCCGTCAGCCAGGCGCCGCTGACGAGCAGGCCAGCAAGTGGACCGGGTGCCTGCTGGCGCATTTCAATCTCTCTATATCGACGATCAGACTCGCGTAGATTGCAGAGGCGGGCGCCAGACAGTGTAGCCGGCCACCTCTCTCCAGGCTCTCCTGCTGCCGTCGCTTCCACGGCTATTTACAGGCTATTCTGGCCACCAGGTGAGTGCTGGGGTTGATAGCTGCCTCGATTCAGCACCGCCGCCTCACCAATGCTGCCGCCACAGGCCTCCCTGCCGCCACTGCTTCGGCGTCGCCAAACTCCCTTTCGCATCTCTGCCACCGGGATGCCCCCTTGAATACCCACAGCCGTGAACCACGATGGACACCGTGCGTGCACGCTGGGTCGCCGCCCAGTACGTCAACCAACCTGCAGCTCGCTGCGGGCACAGCGCGGTGGCGGTGCTGAGCGAGACCTGGGGCGAAGAGTTCCTGGTGGGCTGGGATCCTGGCTGCCGCGCATTGGTTGGAAGGCTGCGCAGAGGTGCATGCGTCACTTGGCAGCAGCTTGTGGCCCTGCACACCAGCGGTCCCCCTTCTGACCTGGCCCTCGGTCACACACGCTCACGCCGACCAGAGTGCAACACATGATCGGTGCGGCCCTAGCTCCCGCCCCTAGGTCGTTTTCGGGGGCATCAACGAGCGCAAGGAGGCGCTGGACGACCTGGCAGTGCTGCAGTGCGACCAGGAGGCGTGGTTTGCGCCCGACAGGGCGGCGGTCGGCCCCGCGGCGCGTGCCTTCCACGCCGCCACAGCCGTGGGCCGGCGCATGTACATGTTTGGAGGGCACGTGTTTGTGCGGCAGCAGCACAAGGTGGGTGGGGGGTGCGGCGGCAGTGTCAGGGTGGGGCACACGCCACTGCGGTGCAGAAGCCTGCAAATTTGCAACAGTGCTGGCAGTGGGCCCACCCCCTGTCGCTCATCACTCGTCTTGGCAAGCCTGCTTTGCACAACCACCCCCTGTGCAGATCCACCAGTTCAACGACCTGTGGTGCCTGGACACCGTGAGCAGAGCAGTACAGTATCCAGTACACTACAGTGCATGGCGCGGCTGGAGCAGGGCCGCAGACTGGCAACCCAGGCCCGGCGCCCGCCTGTGGCCCCTGAACCACTGGACTCCAATGCGCCCTGAACCCACAAACCTGCCATGCCCTCCCCCTTGCCCCCGGCTGCCCGCAAGCAGGACACGTGGGAGTGGTCGCGGCTGTCTGGCGATGCCCCGGATGCCCCGCAGCCCTGCCCCCGCGACCGGGCCTCCATGGTGGCAGTGGGCGGCAGCAAGCTGCTGCTGGTGAGGTGGCTGAGGGAATGCGCCCCGCGTGGGAGCGCCTGCTCTTTTGTTTCTCCAGCTCGCCCACTTGGCGACGCCTTGCCTGCTGGCTCGCCCAGATGAGGCTTCTGCTCAGTCGGTAAGCTTCCTGCAGTCTTGTCTCTTGAGGCGCAAGCCAGCCCCCTCTGCCGTGCAGGTGGGCGGCGCCGATGCCATGAACCGCCGGCTGGACGATGCCTGGGTGTTTGACCTCGAGGCGTGAGTGGCCGGGCCCGGCACGTGGGCTCCTCTGGTGCAGCTGCGCAAGCAATCGCCAGGCGCGGGTGCGCTGCGGACTGGCAACGGCAGCACCCTGCTCACGCCAGGTGGCTGCCTGACAAAAGCTGCAGCGCCTCCGGCCCACCTTCCCGCCTGGCTGCAGGGGGAGCTGGAGCGAGGTGAAGGTGGCGGGGGCCCGCCCGCGGGCGCGCTGCTGCACCGCTTTGTTTGCGTTGGAGCAGCGCGTGCTCATGTTTGGGGGCGACGCTTACGGTGAGGCACACAGAGTGCGGCAGCGCAGCAGCGCCCCGCAAGTATGTATGCACCTGCGCCGTGCAGCTACGAAGCGGCTGCGCGTTTGTGTCGGTCTGCTGGGGGGAACAGCAAGAGGGACCAGGGGCCTTGGCCAGAAGGCCATGGAGAGGCCACCCCCAGCGCTGCTTGCTGCAGCAACGTTGCCAGCACCATCCCACAGTGCCCTGCGACCTGCGAACCCTCCTCATGCTTGCTGAACCACCGCCTTCCGATGGCCCTCACCCCCTGTTCCGCCCCGCCCCCCGAAGGCGTCACAAACGAGCTCTGGTCGCTTCGGGGCCTGGAGGGCAAGGAGCCGGCACAGTGGACGCCGCTGCAGCTGGAAGGCCCGGCGCCGGCGTCGCGGCGCGGCCATGCCGTGGCGGGTGGGTCGCCAGGCGCCTGGCCCCGTGGTCCTGAGCACTCTGGCATGCAGAGGGGGGCGCACCCAGGCGAATGGCCAGGCTGGCCGGCTGGCAGGTGGTCGCCAGGCGGGCAGTCAAGACCGGGAATAGAGCACCTGCGGTTGCTGCCTGCTGGTCCGGCCCTCCCTATGCATCCCCCCCGCCCCCCATCCCACCCCACCCCACCCCTCCCGCAGTCACGGGCGATTGGGTGGTGTTTGTGGGCGGCCTCACCGAGCAGCGCTCCCTGATGGGCATTAAGAGCAGGAGCGAGTACCTGTCAGGCAAGCTGCCGTGCATGATGCAATGACAGAACATGGGCGACGGCCCACCCGCTGCGTGGCCGCGCTTCATGCGCCTTACAACAGCCCATGCCTGCTGCGCGTCTGAACGCCGCTCTCTCTGGGCTCTCTTCGGGTGCCGCTCTTGTACAGGGCACCCTCTGCCGCAGTGGCTGCCACCCAGTGGGCCGCACCGGCTGGCCCTGCCGCCGGCACCCTGCCAGCCTTAGCCCTGCTGTGGCGCCCGCCCCCCTGCCCTCACCCTGCCTTGGCGCCGGCTGGCCCTGCCGCCGCAGATGTGGTCATTTTGGACCGGCATGATCGGGTGGCCTGGCGGGGCGTGGAGCCAGCCTCCCCAGGGCCTGCCCCTCGGGAGAAGCACACCCTCACGGCGCTGGCGGGCGGCCGGCTGTTCCTCTTTGGAGGTGCGGGGCCGGCGCTGCGAGCGCGGTGGCGGCCCGCCTGATCGATATGCATCTGCTTGGCCTCTGCCCCATCCCTCCCCGTCCTGTCTTTTATGGCTGCCGCCGCCCCGCCGGCCCCGCTGGTCCCTGCCTGCAGGCACAGACGGCCAGACCACGCTGGGGGACAGCTGGTGGCTGGACTTGGAGGACATTGCCCCTCCCCAGCCCGACCTCATCTCGCTGGCAGACCTGGCAGACGCCTCCTCGCAGCCCCTGCCAGACGTGGTGGCCGCGCCCGCGCTGCCGCTGCCATCTGGCAAGCAGCCGCCCTCGCCCATTGCGGCCGGGGGCGGCGGCGGCGCGCAGCAGGCCCCGGCTTTCCCGGCGCAGCACGCACAGCCGGCCGGGCAGCAGCAGCAACAACAACAGCAGCAGGCTCAACAGCAGCAGCAGCAGCAGGCTGGCAGCAGCGCCAGCGGCAGCACCCTCACGGGGGGCCTGGCCTACCTGCAGCAAAGCCTGCCGGCGCTGGCCAGCGTCGGCACCACCGCCCTGTCCTCCCTGCGCGGCCGGCTGGGCCTGCCGGCCAACCCCTCAGCCTCGGCCCTGGCTGCCACAGCAGCGGCACAGCAGCAGGCGGCCAGCATTGCAGAGGAAGCAGATGAGGGCCTGCTTGAGCTGGGGCGGCGAGCGCTGGCGGCAGCCAACGGCGGCGGGGCGGCCGGCCAGGCGGACACGCGGCAGGCGGTGGCGGCGGCGCGGCAGTGGCTGGCCACCTGCGGCCCCTCGCACCTGAGGCTGGGCGACCTGCCGGTGCTGATGGCAGACTACCGGCGGCTGGCGCGCCTGGGCTGGGCCATGCTCCTGAGGTGCGGCTTGGGTGGGGTAAAGGATGACGGGCAAGAGGTTTTGATTTTTCTTCTCCTTTCTGTTCTTTCTGAGGGGAAGGGCCAGTGGGCGTATCTGCCCGACTCTCTGGTCCCCCTGCCTTCGGGGCATGACACACACAGCGTTCATGACACACACAGCATGCCCAGCAGGCTCGCCTGCATGCCTGCTGCCGGCTGGCTTATCGCACATGTGAAGAGCAGGCCAGCCAACCGGCCAGTAAGCAAGCCGCTCATCCCAAGCCGCCTCCCTCTCTGTCGTGCAGGGAGCGCGGCCCAGAGGCGCTCGCAGAGCCGGGGCTGCAGATGCCGGGCCGCTTCATGCACCTGCCAGCAGAGGAGCTGCGCATGCGGGAGGTGCCAGAGGTGCTGGCAGACTATCAGTTCCTGGTCGCCTCCCATGCCTCGCTGGTGGGGGCGGCAGCCGAGCCCGCGCCTGCGGCGGCAGCCCAGGCAGGCAGCGCTGCGCCCGCGCGGCCGGGGACCCTGCTCTGACATGCCAAGGGCGCGGCCGGCGCCTTGCGCACAAATTGGCACAATCAACAGAATGAACACTCTGGTCCTAGGCACCTGGGTAAAGCTGGTAGCAGTTTTGCTGTGCTGAACACAGCGTTTGCAACAACAGGCGAGTGGTCAGCACATGGCCCCAGCGTGACACTAGCAGCTGGGGCGCCTCTGTGGCGGCGGGCGGGTGATGAAATCGAGGACAGGCGCCACCGATGGGGAGCCAGCGGCATTGGTCCAGAGATTGTCGTGAAAAGCGGGGGAGCCCCCTTCAGAGAGCGCCAGGGTGCTGTTTGGGTAGCTGGCTGCGGCGGCGGGGTCGGTGACGTTTGCAAAGGTCAGTGAGTGGCAGGGGTCGGCGGCGGCCCAGCCTGCAGCACGCGCCACATCGGCGGCAATGGTGTCCACGGTCCCGTCGCCCACTGCAGCGGCGCAGGGCGGTGTACAGGTACCGGAAAGGTGTTGGCATGATGCAGGTGGCTGAAGCAGCAGAGGCATGTGTGGGCAGCAGGCGCTCTGTACGAGCCCCCCTGTGTTCCCTGAAATCTGTAGATGCCTGCACCATACACCTGACCCGCTGCACCCACAGTTGATGGCGCCAAAGCTGGCCAGCGGGTCTGCCTCGTCGAACGAGCGGAGGGGCAGCCCCTCCGCCCAGGCATCCGACACCACGTCCCCAACAGTCGGCACGCCTGCAGCGGGGGTTGGCAGGGCATCGAGCGCTGCTGCCGCGGCCGCCAGCGCAGCGCTGCAAACCCAGCAGCCCGGCGAAAGGCAGCAAACCAGGCATGCCTTCTTGCGCCGAGCAGCCCCTCCCTCACGGCACCTCGCGACCAGTCTCCTGCCAACCACTGATGCTCGCCACCAGCCGAACCCTGGCGGCTCGGCACGTGCAGCAAGAGCACAGGGACAGCCACAACTGGCACAGCGTGACCGCGGCGAGCAAGCGCTGGCAGGAAAGCACGGGGGTGCCCACCAAAGCCATACACCAGCAGCGTGTCCACTCCAGGTGGCTGCCTCCAGGTGGCCTCAGGCGCCAGGAAGGCTTGCAGCAGGTCGGCAGCGTACGACGGGTCGGCAGCTGTGTACAGGCTGCTCAGGTTGGCTGCTCGGGGGGCGATAAAGAGGGCAGGAGGTGACGGGCACAGCAAGGGGTGGCCCGCGAGCGCCTGCGCAGCTGCCCGGCCTGCCCCAGCGGCCCCGCCCCCCAGCCAGGCGGCTGCAGCTGCTCCCCATGTAGAAAGCAGCCCAAGACGACCTACTCCAGCATTGCGGCCAGCTTGCACAGAGGCGGTCCCACCCACCTGGGAAGTACTGGGCTGGGCCACCCTCTGCAGACGTGTCGGTGGCCATGGGCTGCTGGTCGCCCCACAGGCCCGGCTGGGGTGAGCAGTAGTAGCCGATGGGGAAGGTGCTCACAGCGGGGGCCAGCTGTGGCGCAATGTTGAACCTGCCAGGGGGACGCACGCACAGCTTTGAGAGCCATGGCAGGCTGGCCTGCTCTGCGTGGAGAGCACTGCCGTGCCCAGTCCAGGTGGCAGGCGTGCGGCAGCCAGCACACATGCTGGCTGAGTGGGGTGTGCGTGAGCGCTGGATGCCATGCCGTGGGCGGCGAAATAAGCTGGGATCCGCTTCTGCCGCTTGCGCTGCCTTTTGACCACTTGCCCTGCCCATGCAAGCCGCCTTCACATGTTCAGGTCCAGGCCCAGCACGGTGGCCACAAAACACTGGTTCAGGCCCCCAATGGCGGGGGCAAAGCCAGCGAAACCGGCGATGTAGCGCTCGCGCCTGCGGGCGGCGGCAGCCAAAGGCCTGCTCGTAGGGGTTGCCTGCCACCAGTGCTGTTGTCTGCAGGCCAGGCATGCCCTCTCCCTGGCTTGTGCATCCCCTCGCATCAGCCCGCGGCGACCTTGCCCCTTGCACACGAGGATTCCCGGTGCGGACCATTCCTGTGTCATGGCGTCCAGCAGCGCTTTGATCCACAGCGCACCGTTGGAGGCACCCACTAGGTAGACCTGCATGCACCCGGATGGAGCAAGAGGCTCGGCGCAGCAAAAGACTGGTCCAGGCAACCAGGGAGGGAGGCCAGGGGAGGCAGCGGCGAGGGCACATGGGCATGTGCAGGGTGCAGCGCGAGTGGTGCACCCGCCAGGCTGCCTGCACGACAAGCGCTGCATTGTTGGCAAGGCAAGCGGCTGCAGACGCAGCAGCAGCAGCACCGGCAGCCGCAAACACGCAACACACAGGGCGGCTGCAGCGGCAGCAGCAGCAGCAGCACTGGCAGCCACAGAAGCGCAGCACACAGGGCTGCTGCAGCACGGCCAGGCGGGGTCGCACTGGTTTGCCGCCGCTCATGTTGTAAAGGCGCTCAATTGCCTGGGCGGCGCGTGTGGTCCAGGGGTCGGTTTCTGCGGCGCCCGCTACCACCGTGTCGGGTGTCAATCGCCTGCGGAAGCCAGGCGGCAACCTTCATTCAAACGGGTGTGGCCTGCCCAGCCTGGATGCGCAGCCTGCCAGAATGTGGACTCAGCAGGGCAGTCGCAGCAAAGGACAGGGACAGACCACCTGGGGTCGCATTTCTTTGCTGTTTTGGCTCCTCACCAGTCCCAGCAGGACACTTCAAAGTCAAAACTGCCGGGCGCGGTGCTGAAGCCGCGGTAGGCAAGGGCGTCATACCAGGGCTGCAGGCAGCGGCAGCAGGACCCAGCAGCAGGATCGTAGGCACCTCTCCCAGGCGGCCGCGCAGCACAGCGGGCTGCAACAGAGGCCTGACAGCCAGGCCGTGCCTGCCTCGCTCCCACGGGGAGATGGCCCGTGGAGTCTCACTGCCGCACTCCCCATGGGAGTGAGGCTATGGGGCAGTGAAGACACCCCTGGGCGACTCCCTGTGGGAGTGCGGCAGTGCCACTCCCCTGGCCAGGGCTGGCCCAAAAGCTGCGGCACACCTGTAGGTAGTCTGCTGTGCCCGCTGTGCCTGCTGTGCCCGCTGTGCCGCCCTCCAGCGACGAGCGCACCCCCGGCTGGTTGGACAGGCTGGCAGTGCCGGGCGTGTCCAGCCTGGACAGCACTGACAGGTACGCTGTGAGGCAGAACCTGGGGAGCAGGGGTGGGGAGAGGAACAGGATAGGAGAGGTGGGAAGCATGGCCGGGGGCCCTGCAAAGGGGGCGAGGCGCGCAGCACTTGCGGGCTGCCTCTGCAGCCTGGACGACCTTGAGGGAGGGGCGCTTGGGCTGGGGATGCAACAACTTCATCTCTGGCTGAGCTGGCATGGCTGCAGGGCCAGCGGCAAGCTTGCAAGGCGGGCGCTGGCATTGTGGCGTCGTCGTAGGGTGGCGAGTAACCGTACACCGCTGTCAGGTTGACGCCTCCCAGGCATTCCCTCTGGGGGACTGGTAGGACGAGGCAACCTCCACCTTGATCTGCAGGCAAGGGCGCATCAGTGGCACAGAGTGAGGGAGGAGACGGCTGCGGCAGTTAGCTGCAGGGCTGCAGGAAGGGCGCCTCTGGACCTGCCTTACCCCAATGCTGTTGTCCGTTCAGACATATCCCCCCCCAGTGCTGCAGAGAGGAACAGTTTGCTGCAGGCAGGCTGCACCCGGCAGTCAGAAGTTCCTGGAACCCGCAGCACGGGGTTCGGCGGGCCCTGTGCATCGCCTGCAGCTGCAGCTGCTGCTAGGAGGCTGAACATTGTGCAGGCAGCGAGGAGCCTGCCCCGTGTCATGTTCTGCGGCAGTTTGGGATCTCCAGCAAACGCTAAGGCTCAATGTGACCCAGGAGGCGAGCGGGCACTGCTGCGAGCGGCAGCGGCAGCGGCAATGCGTGTGGCTTGACGATCGCTGGGGCCGAACCCAACACCGGGACAACTCAGTTTGGCTGTTCTTTAAGCTGACGAGCCTCCAACGTACCGGTCAGCAAGGCTTCGGCTGGCTACAGAGGAGGAACAGTTCGGCTGCTTGAACAAGCCCAACTGCCAGGCTAAGCGAGCGGCAGGAGCAATCAAGGAGAGATGGCTGCGCCCTGAAGCTTTATCTACTCGCAAGCAAGCATTCCGTGACACAGCATGTGCAGCGGTGAACGCACATGGCCCAGCTCAAGGTCAACCTCTCTTCTTGGCAGTCCTGTCCATTCATTTTCATTTTTGTTACGGAATGATTGGCAGGCTGGGAGCGCATTACTCAGGAGGGAGCGGCGGTGTTGTTCAATTGCCGTCATCCAGCGCCCCGGCGCTGCTCCCGCTGCTGCTGCTGCTGGTGCTGCAGCTCGCGGAGGCGCTGCAGCAGTCCCTCTTCCTCGCCGCCTATGTCCCGCGGCAGCTGCACGCACACCTCAAAGTGGTGCGAGCCTCGCGCGGCCTGCTGCCCGGCGCCCCCCCGGCTGCCGCTGCCGCTCCCATCGTCTCTGCCGCCCGCCTCCTGCTCCACCCCCGCAGACGCCAGCGACAGCACCGCGCCGTGCTGTGTGCCAGGCGGGATGGTGAGGCTGGCGGCCCCCCGCAGCGTCGTGACGGTGACGGTACCGCCCAGGAGCGCATCCCACAGCGGCACCAACAGCCGTGAGTGCAGGTCCAGACCGCTGCGCCACATGCCCTCCTCCTGCGCAACCTGCAAGCGGCAAGCACACAGCGCCGCCAACGCAGGGGCAGACAAATTGGGCATCAACCCTGGCTGGAGCCGGGGCAGCCAACAAGCAGCGCCGAGCAGGGGGGGGGGCAGCTGTGATGGATGAAGGACGAAGCTGCCCCACACCCAGGCAGCAGCCGCACACCCAGCAGGCAGCGACTCTCTGCTGCTGTAGTCCCTCCCCGGCCTGCCATGCACACCCGTGCCTTGCTGCCAGCATCCAGCCCAGGAGCCCACCCACACCTGCAGTTCCAGCACAAGGCCGCCTCGAGGGCCGCCCACCCGTGCAACGTCGCCCTCCCCCGGCAGCCGCAGGCTGCCGCCGTCCTCAGCGCCCGCCGGCACGCGGACAGCCACCCGCCGCGGCTGGCGCGCCAGGCCCGCCCCTGAGCAGCAGGCGCAGGGGTGCGCGACGCTGTACCCGCGGCCCCCGCACACCGGGCAGCAGACCGTGAACTGCACGTGCCCTGCGCACCAGCAGGCCGGGGGGCGAGGGTTCAGGGCTCTTGAGCAACACTGGCGTAGGCAGCTTGGGGTGCCGGAGAGTCGGGTGTATCCATCTCCAGCCTGCTTGTGCCGTCCGCCAGCCCCGCCGCTGCCAGCTGCAGCCGACGGCGCTCCCCACAAATGCAACCCCTTCCACGCGCTTGCCTGCCTCGTGGTTGCGCGTCTCGATGGCGCCCACCCGCTGGCGCTTTAGGATCTCGCGCCGCCCCTTGCACATGGGGCAGGGCGTGGCGGGCGTGCCGGGCGCGGCGCCGACGCCGGCGCAGGCCGCGCAGGCATCCATGGCCTGCACCTCCACCCAGCGCTCCGCCCCTAGCGCCGCTTCTCTAAAGTCCAGCGGCAGCTCAGCGTGCAGGTCGGGCGGCGGCATCTCGACAAAGCCGGCGCCCCGTGCCGCGCGGCGCGCCGGGCCGCCCGCCCGCGCGTAGCTGCTGCCTGCAGCCGAGCCCCAGCGCGCCTGGTCGTACTGCTGGCGCTGCTGGTCGTCAGACAGCACCTCAAAGGCCTGGGCGATGGCCTGCGGCAGCAGTGCAGCGATGGGCGCGAGGAGGCGGGGGTGGGGGGCAGGCAGGCAAGGAGCGAGGCCACCCTCGTGCTTGGCAAACGGCACCAGCTGCTGGATGGCACTGTCAGGTGCGAGATTGCTTCAAACACACTTTGTTTCGACCGACGCCTGGCCATGCAGCGATGTTGCTAGCACGTGCCGGCGAGCCCGACAGAGCGCACCTGGAAGCGTTCTGAGGCTGCGGGCGATGTGTTGACATCCGGGTGCCACTGCCGTGCTAAACGGCGAAAGGCACGCTTCACTTCTGCCCTTGTGGCACTGCGGGGCAGGCCCAGGACTTCATAGTGGCAGGGGCTGGATGTGCCTGAGGAGCGCACGCCATGGGTGCCGCCTGCCGCCGCCGCTGCCACCAGCGCCGCCCGTCGGCAGGTGCCAGAACGCTGCCAGCGGCTCAGACAAGCTGTGCGCTGTTCATGATGTGGCACAGTGCCGGCGGCGGGCACCCAGAGCGCGACGGGCATACGGCCTTGGCCGCTGATCCCTGTCCGCTGCCCCTTCGTCCGAATTCAATATGGCACGGGAGTGTCGGATTCATTGGGTTATTGGCTCTCAGACTCTCTCGAGCATGCTGCGTGCTGCGACAGAGAGAAACTGCGAGCAGCTGCAAACAGGTCGGGCCAGGCACTTCTTGATCTGCTCGGAGCACCAGCCGAGCGTCTCGGAACCCTGTGCCTGAAGCGGGGGCACCGGGAACTTGAACAGCAGTTCGCGTTTTGCGGCCTTGGCGATGAAGCCCTTTAACGAATAGCCCACGGATTGAATTGGCCGTCGGTCATGGCGGCATCGGAGGAGCGGGCCCCGCTCCAGCTGAAGCTTCAGCGGGGCCTGCTGCTGCGCCACTCGGGCGGCTGCCTGAGCCCGCGGGTGCTCGACTTTCTGTGCTTCGACACCCCGCGGTCGGTGTTGGGCGGCGAGGAGGGCGAGGCAGAGCTGCCCTTCTACCTGGCGCCGCCCGACAGCCTTGAGCAGCTCGTTGCCCAGGTGCGATGTCGTGGGGGCCAGCCTTGCAAGCTCGCTTGGCTGCTGCGCAACTCCTGCACTGCATTTATGCTGACTTCAGATTCAGACAAACGACCTTGTTTCCGCTCTGCTCCCCTGTCGCCAGGGCTCGCTGCCGTGCCCTGCGCTCTGGGTCGATGCGTCGGCGCTGGCAGGCGGCAACGGAGCGCTGAGCGTGCTATTCCGCCTGGGCGGCTTGCTGCAGTGCTGCCAGCTGCCAGGCAAGCCCATCCGTCTCCAGCCCATCAAGCAGGGCGGCGCCGGCAGCACCGGCAGCGGCTGCGGCGGTTGCAGCGGCACGCGCAGCGCCGCCAGCACCCAGCAGCAGCCGCTGCTGGCCCCTGCAGCAGCGCGTGCCTTTGTCTCTGCGCGCCGCCACACCCAGCTGTACCGTCTGGTGGAGGGCCTCTTTCCCAAGCTGGAGCAGCTGCACCAGGAGCTGACATGCAGCGGGACGGTGGAGCTGCGATGCCAGACGGCGGGCACGCGTGGCAGCAGCTGGGCGTCCCTGGGACCGCGGGCAGTGTGGGCCACACCCATGCCTCAGGTGTGTGTGGGGGGGGGGTGGGGGGGGTGGTGGGGGGGCGCCTCACCTGGGAGGGATGCCAAGTATGCAAGCGCTCACGTCACTGATGTGCTTGGTGTGCACGCGGGCCCTCTCCGGCAAGCTTGGGTCGCTGCACCTGTGCTCGAGTCAGCTGGCCTCCCCTGCAGGCCCTGCCTTGTAGGCCCTCAGCAGCGCTGCCGAGTCCCACTCTGTTCTCCTCGGCACCACAGGAGGCTGCTGCTGCTCCTGGTTTTTGGACTGCAGGGTGTGCTCCTGGAGCGGCTGAGTGAGGGTGGCGAGTCGCAATGCCTGGCCATCGCCATCGACTTTGAGCATGCTTGCCTTGTGCTGCGGCCAGGCGCAAGCAGCCTCCGCGCTGCCGCTCCCGGCACTGGCCCTGGCGACTGCCTGCGCAGCGTCAACTGCCTTGCAGAGGCTCTTGCAGTGCTGCATCGTGAGACAGGACGGCTGGGCCCGTCGCTCACGGCCTCGCCTGTCAAGCAGCCGGGCAGCGGCTGCGCAGCACCCGGCAGCCCTGCCGTGCTCCAATCGCCTGCCAAGCCGCCGCTGCCGGCTTCGCATGGCGTGGATGCGCTGCGCCTGTCGGTCGGCCTGGTGCAAGCCTGCTCCTCTGCCAAGCTGCGGGAGGGGCTGGCCATGCTGTCGGCTGCGGCAGGCAGCCAGCAGGCATCCGCCTCGGCTGTGGCGCTAGGCGCTCTCGAGGCGCTCGTCACAGCTGCCGCCACGGTGCTGCCCAGCGCTTCCATGGGGCTGGCAGAGCTCCAGCCGTCTCTCACTGTGGCAGTGACCAGCCTCCTGGATGCTGCGCCACCTGCCAGCTGTGCAGCCGGCCGGCTGGCATCAATTCTTGCAGCGGTCCTGCAGCAGAGCTGCGCCAACCCGCTGCTCTTGTGCCACCTGCTGGTGGCGCTGCTGCAGCGTGCCGATGTGCGGGCAGAGGCCATGCGGCAGGGCCTTGCAGGCCCGATAGCAGACATGTATGCGCGGCTGTCGCCAGATGCAGCAACAGAAGCTGGGATGATGGGCGGCGGCAGCGGCAGTGCCAGTTTTGGTGCCACAACAGCGACCACTGCCACTATCAGTCAGCAACAGAAACAGCAGCAGAGCCAGCGGAGCAGCAGAGACCAGGCTGTGCTGGCACCCCTGGGCTTTGGCTCACCTCTGCTGGCAGGCCAGGCGGAGAACGCGGCGGCAGCTGGCAACAGCAAGGGGCAGGTGGCTGTCCTGGTGGCATCATTCAACGCTATGTCAGACAGCGGCTCTGACTGCTCGCCATCAGCCAGCAGGAGCGGCTCGCCCGTCAAGGTGGGCAGGGGCTCTGGGTGTGGGGTGGCTTGATGGTGCGGCCAGGCGCGTGAGACGGCCTGGGGCAGCTGTGCAGGCTCCACTTGTTGCTCTGCCAAGGGAGGATGCAGGGGCTGAGCCAAAAGCTGCGCGCTCCCCTCGCCGCCGCGTGCTTCTGCAAACCTGCAGGGGACGCATGCACGCTCGCCCTCTGCCGCGTCCAGTGGCCGCTTCTCGGTGCCGCGACTGGCGCTGCCTACTCCAGACTCCCCCACCGCACTCGTGGGCGGCCTCACGCGCTCCACGCGCCGCGTGCTGGGCGGCACGCCCGGGGGCCGCACCCGCAGCCCCAGCCCCTTTGCCAGCCCTACCCGGCGCAGCGGCACATGCGACTCTGCAGAGCCCACTGCGCTGGCGGAGCTCGCCACGCTGGCGAGCGCCCTCGGGGAGAGCCTAATGGCTGCAGACCTGCCCGCCATTGTGGCCCACAAGCGGCGCGCGGACATCCGGCTGAGCGAGGAGGAGGATGGGGTGCCTGCGGGTGAGCCTGCAGGCAGTGCACGCAGACGTTGAGACAGCACGTGCTGGGAGGATGCATGGGCAGGGAGGGCAGCCGGAGTGTTGGGCAGGGCAGGGGTGCCCCGAGCAGGCCTGGTGCAAAGGGTGCGCAGCTCTCTAAGCGCTGCCTGAACGTGCTGCTGCTGTGTGCGCAGACCTGCTTGAGCCGCCTCCGGGCACGGCCAAGAAGGTGCTGGAGGCGCACCGCATCCTGGTCACCGCCCGGTCGCTGCGCAGCGTGGACAGCAGCGCCACCCGCACCACCGACACTGAGCAGGGGCCGTGCGATAGCGCAGCCAGCGCGCGCGCGGTGCAGGATGCCGACAAGGTCAAGTGCCTGCTGCTGCGGGCGCTTGTGGCGGCACTGCCGGTGCTGGACCAGCCCTCAGGTGGGGTCGGGGTTAGTGATGGCCCCTCGCGGGGGGCTTTGCTGCAGCATGGCCTGTAACCTGATGAACAGCATGGTGCACGCACCGCACTTGCAAGCAGATCAGCCGCTTGGCGCTCATTGGGAGCGTTCTGACCTGTCCTGCCCCCCGACCTGCTGCAACTGCAGGCTGGCCAGTCAAGGACCCGTCCCCTCTGCTGGCTTCCGAGGTTGTGGGGCTGCTGGAAAAGGGCTCGCTGTCTGCAGATCAGGAGCAGCTGAAGAGTCTGGCTGTGCAGGCTTTGCTGCGACTGTCGCAGCAGCCTGTAGGCGCAGCAGGATCGGGCGGAAGCGACAGTGTCAGCAGCAGCGGCGGCACAGCTGCACATGCTTTGATAGCAGCTGTTGGGCAGCGGGTGAATTTCCTCGCCGCCGCCTCCCAGCCAGAAAGCGAGGGCAGGGCAACACTGCTGGCAGCACTGCAGCTCCTGACCGAGTACGCTAATGCAGCAGCGCATCCATCGGCGGCAGCACAGCTCGTCAAGCACTGCCTGCCCGGCCTGCAGGCGCTCACGGGCGTGCTGCAGGCAAGCGGCCTGGATGCAGCCTGCTGGAGCTCGCACACCTGGCAGCTGCTGCACGCCGTGGTGCTGCTGGCAGCGGCGGCCTGCCGCAGGTGTGAGGATGCAGAGGCGGGGCGTGGCCTGCTGGCCCTGCTGGTGGGTGACCAGCAGGTCGCGGCGCTGCTTGCCAGCGCGGGCAGCCACGTGCTGCTGCAGCCAGAGCAGGCGCGTGGCAGCACCCTGGCGCAGCGCAGCCGCGCAGCGGCGCTGCAGCGTGACCTGCTGCAGTTGTTTGCTGCGCTGGCGGGGCTGGCGGGGCGGCAGCCGCCCTGCGTGCAGGGGCCGCACCACCCGCGGGAGTCTGAGGGCCGGGCTGTTTCTCGCGTCAGCATGGCGTCTTCTGGGCTGGAGGGCGGCAGCACAAGCCGGGGCGGACCGCCTGGCCCCGGGCAGGACCTGCTGCTGGGTGAGGAGTATGAACCGGGCAGCTCATGGCCACAAGGCATGCATCTTTGCCCAGCTGCCATGCTGCGGGGCTGTCCAAGACTCTAATCTCTATTGGTTCTAGCCTGCGTCGCTTTGCTGCAGCTGCTCGCCCCCACCGCCATGCTCCTTGCTTGACCCGCAGGCCTCAGCGCACACCGCGGCCTCACCAGGCGCCATGCCCTACAGTTCTTCAGCTTCCTGGTCAGCCCGCACTCCGGCCTGGTGCAGCGCGTGCTCGATCATGAGCCCAACGGCAGCACTGACAGAGACGGCGGCAGAGCAAGGGCTGAAACGAGGGGGGCCCCGCTGGCCGGCCCTGGCACCCCTGCATCGACGGCTCACGTGCGGCTGCGGCAGGGCCTGCTGGAGCTGCTGCGCGCAGTGTTTTCCGCACCCGGCAGCCCTTTCGCAGCCGACAAGTTCGTCTCGGGTGAGGGCGCTCACAGTGGGGGTCGGTTCCTGCCTGGGTCCCGCGTCTGCTGGCGCAGCTGGGCGTGCCTGCCGCGTATCTGCTGCGTGCAACGCCCCTGCAACACGCCTCCCTGCAGCGCCGTCAAGCCGTCCGAATTCCTTTGCCGGTGCCCCCGCCCGTTCCCATCGACACCCACCCCACCCCACCCCCCTCCCGCAGACTTTTACGTGCGCTTCCACTTTGTCCAGTTCCTCAAGATGTACCACAACCCGCACCGCGACCACCAGGCCCTCTTCCTGTGCCGCCAGCACATGGACATCCTGCTGGTGCTGGCAGCCAACAAGAGCCCCCACATCCGGCACCGCTTCCACCAGCTGTCGGGTGGGTGGGCGGCACCAACGCATACCCCTTGCAGGGTTGGAGAGGTGGGAAACTGCCTGGGTGCGCTGGTTGTCGTAAGCTGCTCGCCGCCTCTGACTGTTGACGCGCCTGCCGAGCCTGCATGCTCCCTGCTCGACCGGCTGTCTGCAGTGCTCGACTTCTTTGTGCGCGAGCTGAGCCTGGAGTTTGAGGCAAAGCAGCCGGCCCGCGGCCGCATGCACCGCCTGAGCAGCGGCGGCAGCCAGCTGGAACACCGCCGCACCTCGGGCGGCTCTACCCCCGGTGGCCTGGAGTCTGGCACTGCCTCGCCCGCCATGTCCCTGCGGCTGCCCCGGGCGCACGAGCCCGAGGCCCATGCGTCGCCGGCTGCAGCCGTGCCTCTGCTGCGCCTGCCCTCCCGCAGCAGCGCCGGCCTTGGCGCTGCGGGCGAGGCCCACGGCGGCTCCTCCTCGCCGGGGCTGCAGCTGCCGGCCGGCAGGGGCGCCGTGCCGCGGCTCAACCTGGGCGGCGCCGCACCCGCCCTGCCCAGCCCGGGCGGCCAGA
>KQ482042.1:68170-88306 GCA_001430745.1 Auxenochlorella pyrenoidosa
CAACAGCGCGCGGCACGGGCGGCCGCCGCTGCCGCCCTCTGCCCGGTCGGGCAAGGGCGCCACCCCGAGGCTCACAAGCAGGCTGGGCCGCACCATGTCTGCCCGGTCCACAGACCCGGCCTTGGCAGCAGCAGTGGCGGCAGAGCTGCAGCAGCAGCAGCAGCAGAAATTGTTGCCAGCTCCCTCAGCAGGCGGACCTGCCAAGCTGGGTGTGCCCAAGCTTGGGCTGGCAGGCATCGGGCGCAGCCTGTCTGCTAGTGCTGGCGGAGCAGACCAGCCACCAGCTGGCAACGCCGACGCAAGCGCGGTTCCGCCTGTGCGTTTGCCCTGCTCCTTGGGCCGGGCTCCCAGCCGCGTGCACTTCTCGCCCACGCCCTCTGGGCCAGTGCTGTCCAACGACGAGGCAGCAGACAGCGACTCAGACGGCAGCAGTAGCGAGGACGAGGGCTCGGCGCCAGCTGGAGGCAGCGCCCGCGGCGCCGCCGGCTCGAGTCGGACCCCGCTGGGGCTGGATGTGCCGGCTGGGTTCACCTTCACTGGAGATCTTGAAGAGGACCTGGACAGGCTGGAGGCGCTCGAGGAGGTAGGGAGCCTGAGCTGGCGTCCAGCTGCATGGGAAAGGGCAGGGCAAGGGCAACGATCTCACCACGAGGAGAGCCGTCGTGTCTGGTGAGTCAGCCAACATGCTCCAAGCCGACATGCCAGCGGCTGTGCCATGCGTCACGCAGCGGCTGCCCACAGTGTTCTGCCCCCGCGCTCTCCTGCCCCCTGCTGCAGGGCTCGGATATCGGCTCGGAGTGCTGCCACACCGACGGCGCGACCGAGTCCCCAACGGCGTCGCCCACCATCCCCGCCCTGCGATCCACACCCTTCCACCGTGGCCACGCCGCCGTGCCCCCGCTGCTGCCGCAGCCGGTGGGCAAGTCGCCGTTGCCGGCCCTCCCTCAACTGGCACTGGGGCTGCCGGGCCGCGCCTCACTGCAGCAGCAGCAGCAGCAGCAGGAGCAGCCAGGCAGCGCCGGCCGTGGCCTGGGGGTGCCCATCCCGCGCCTGGACCTGTCCCAGTCTGCCCACTCTACTCTGGAGACCCGCAATGCCAGCGCAGAGATGCAGCTGGCGGCTGATGCCGAGCAGGCCAAGGCCCGGCAGGGCAGGGGGGTGCTTGGCGAGCTGGAGCGCAGCGCCCTCGGCAAGGGCAAGGTGCAAGCCGCCACGGTGGCGCGCAAGCTCAACAGCGCGCTGTCGGGTGCGCGGGGCGCCCAGGGCGGGGCGGAACGCCTCCGGGAGGGGGCTGCTTTGCCGTGCTCCACCTGCCAGCCAGTGCGTCGCCTGCGTCCTGCCCTGCGCCGGCCTGCGGACTGCCCACCGCTTGCACCGTACCCCCGTGCCCCTCGCAGACCTGTCCCTGGCGGCGGCGGGCGAGGTATCGTACAGCGAGGAGCGCGGCCGGCGGCTGCTGTACCGAGATGAGGGCCTGCACCTCGAGGTGCTGCAGCTGGTGTTCACACTCATCTTCACGGAAGGGGGCCAGCTGGACCGCACCTACTGCGACCAGTACCCCTGGGAGCGCAAGCTGCAGGTGGGAGGACGGGATGGTTGGAGGAGTTGGCGGTGGCGGTGTGTGGGGGTGGGGGAGGGGCCAAGGTTTGAGTGTTTCACCTTTCCAGGGCTGTGGGCTGCGTCGCAATTCTGACTTTGGGTCGCGCTCTGCCCTCGGTACTGCCCCCGGCACTTCCCTTCCCTTCCCAACCAATCAGCGCTTATGCCCTTTGCTCTGCCTGCCGCAGAACATCCCCTTTGTGCTGTACCACCACCTCAACCACGAGGACAACCGCCCGCTGCTGCCGCACCTGCTGCCGCGGCTGGCGGCGCCGGGCGCGGGCTTGCCCGGGCTGCGCCTGCTGCGCGTCCTCTGCGCCGCCTTCTTCCGCCCCGAGTGGTACTGCGGCCGCGCCCGCATCAGCAGCGCGGTGGGCGCCTTCTCCACCGTCTACCGCGCCTCGCTGCCGCACTGGGCGGGCGAGGGGACGGTGGTGCTGAAGCTGGTGGACACGCCGCGGCACATCCAGGACCGCTGTGCACAGGCGAGGGGGGGTCGGGCGCAGGGCGGGGGCATGCTGGGCCTGCGCCGCGCCAGCCATGGCGACTCAGTCCAAACTCAAAGCTTTTGGTTGCTGCTGCATGGAAACGAGGTGGCGGATCTGTCTCTGCGCGTGGCTTGCATTGCACGCGCCCATGCCCTGCCTGACAGCCTTGCCCGCTGCCTTACAGCCCTGCCCGCGGCCTGCTTGCCTGCCTGCCTGCCCTGCTGGTTGCCTGACAGCCCTGTGTTTTGCCTGCCTGCCTGGCCCCCTCCAGGTGGACGTCCAGGGCGAGGTGTCTATCCTGCAGGCGCTGGTCGGCTGCCGCCACGCCTGCCAGCTGTACGACTTTGGAGTGGACCCGGCAGCCGACGCCATGTTCCTGGTGCTCAAGGACTACCGCTGCTCCCTCAGGTGTGGGCCCGCTGGGCGTTTGCCCCCCGCTCCAGTGGGCTCTCACTGCTCGAGTGTTGCTGTGTCTCACACCGCTAGAGTGTTGCTTGGAGTGGGCAGGTTTGCCGGGTGTGGTGCCGGGCCCTGCTTGGCCTCCCATGCTGCTGACAGGGCTCATTCTGTGCAACCCGACCGGCGCCCCCGCAGGCAGTGGCGTGCGCGACAGCCTGCCTCGCCCGCCGGCCAGCTGCGCCTGTACTATGCCATCTTTGCCGAGGTGGTGGCGGCGGTGGGGGCGCTGCTGGAGCGGGGGGTGGTGCACTTTGACCTCAAGTGCGACAACTGCCTGCTGGAGCCGCTGCCTGGTGAGGGGCCGGGCCCTGGGCGAGGGGCGGTGGGCGCCAAGCCCCTCTTAGCGGGGCGCCAAGCGCCTCCCTTCAGCACCTGCCGCGCGCACAGCGGCAGGCCATGGCCCCGCATGGGGTGCTGCTCGCCTGGCAGCTGTGACGGCGTGCTGTCAGAGCTGACACGTCCTGTCGAAAGCCTCTCTCTGCATTGTAGCCCAGTGATCCATACCACGCCCTGAACTGTGCCACCCCCTTCCCTGCCCCGCAGGCGTGAGCGAGGCTGAGTTCTGGGCGCCGTCCAGCGAGCGCCCGCCCTTCCGGGTTGTACTGGCAGACTTTGGGGAGAGCAAGGTGTTCAGGTGCGCTGCCTTTGCTGGTGCCGATTTTGGGGAGGGAGAGCAAGGTGTTCAGGTGCGCTGCCTTGGCTGGTGCCGATTTTGGGGAGGGAGAGCAAGGTGTTCAGGTGCGCCGCCTCTGCTGGTGCTGCATAAAAGGCACAGTGGGCCAGGACTGCGGAGCAATCAGAGGTCGGCCGACAGCTTGCCGTGGCCTGACCTGCCGACGCCACGTCTCCCTGCTTGTACGCTCGCTGCTCGCAAAGCGCGACTCCGAGCGCACGAGGTGCCTCCCGCTGCCGTGCCGCCCACAGTGGTTTTGGTGATTTGAGCAGCACTGTCCCTGCCGGCCCCTGCCTCTGCAGCAGCGGCGCGGAGGGCGCCTTCACCTCGCGCGCCCGCGGCACCGACTGCTTCAAGTCCCCGGAGATGCTCACAGTCGGGGCAGGGGCAGCCCACAAGGAGCAGCGGTACTATGATCGGCGACGCGTGCAGGGGGTGGGACCGGCCAGCGATGTGTGGAGCCTGGGCTGCCTGCTGTACGAGCTGGTGGCAGGTGTGTGTTTGTGTGCGTGTGTGTGGGTGTGTGTGTGGGTGTGTGGGGGCTGGGACAGGGAGGGCGCCGACGTGGCGGCGCCAGCTGTCGTTCGCTGCGCGGTCACCTGGAAGGGCAGTTTGGCAGCGCTGCGCCTGTGTGCGCCTGTGCGCCTGCTGCTTGCTCGTGCTCTTGGTTCTGGTCCCTGGTCAGGGCGCATCTGGCCATCGCAGACGCCCACTTGTTACAAACCCCACCCTCGACTCCTCAACCTTGCGCCTGGTCCCGCTGCAGGCAAGCTGCTCTTCAGCGACTCAGACTGGCTGCAGCTGGTGGCCCGCGTCACCTCTCCTGCCATGCCTCTCATCACCGACGACCGTGCCGCCCCGGTGGCCGGGCTGCCAGGTCAGCGACGGGCGGGGTGTGCTGGCAGCCATGGGGCGTGCTGGGCACCTCATGCCAGCCATGGCTGTGCCTGCGGGGGGCTGCATCCCTCGCGCCCTGGTGCACACGGCGGACAGGCTCCCTGAACTACGGTGCGTGGAGCGCTTCATAGACTGGCCATGCCCGGTTACCCGTCACCCCCTTGGACAGGCATGCTCGACCTGCTGCACTTCATGCTGGTGCGGGACGCGCGCATGCGGCCCACCCTGGAGGATGTGCAGGCCAGGTGGGCAGCTGGGCTGGGCCTGACGTGGGCCGGCGGGGACGCAGAGCGGGCCCAGCATAGTTGTGGCAAATTGAATGCTCATCCAGTTTCTGCTGAGTCCCGGCCACCAGCCGCCAAAAGACCGCCTGCCTCCGACCTCCTCCTTGCTACCCACAGGCTGGCCGCCCTCCGCAGCAGCAGCCGGGTGCGGCTGCCGCCGCACGCGCGGGGCGCCGCGGCCCCGCTGAGCAGCCGTGGCACGGGCAGCAGCCTGCACCACTCGCTCTCGCAGCTGCTCTCCCCCACCAGCTACGCGCCCTCCCCCAAGGCCACCATGCCCGTCCCGCTGCTGGCGGCGCTGCCGCTGTCGCCGCAGCTGGTGCTGGCCCCCCTCGGCGCTGCTCTCCTCGCCGGCAGCGCTGAAGCAGCACCCCGCGCGGCGCGTCGTGCTGCTGTTCAGCCCGGCCAGCTTCTGCCTGGCGGCTGGCGCGGCGGCGGCACACGGCGGCGGCGCCGCCGCCGGCCTGAGCCCCGCCTCCAAAGGCAGCGCGGCTTCCAGCAGTTGGGCCAGCTCACCTGTGGGATCCCGTGGGTACGGCAGCGCCGCCGGCCCTGCTGTCACATACAACCCCAACCCCATCTTCAGCCCGGGGGGCTCCCTGTCGCCAACAGCCTCGTCGCCCGTCCGCGGCGGGCGCACCTCGGGGGCGCGCTCCCTGATGGGCACGCCCCGCACCGCGCTGCGCTTTGCCTCGGCAGCCGTCCACCCAGAGGCGGGCGCACACGGCGGCTGGCCGGCAGCCCCCTCGCCGCCATCGCCAGGCAGCAGCCCCACGCGGCCGCTGCTGCGCGGCAGCAGGGTGCACCCAGAGGAATGCAGCGCCGGTGCCGAGGGCGGTGGCAGCAGGCGGCAGACCTCAGCACTGGATGTCCCCCTGCCGGGGCCGCTGATGGCGGCGCCCGGCAGTGCACGGACCCTGGGCAGCAGCCGTGCAGGCAGCGAGCAGGCAGCGCTGCTGCAGCGGCTGCTCAGCGACCGTGAGCTGTCGGCTGCGACCGCCGCCTGCAATGCCGCCGGGGTGGAGTGCCGCCTGGCGCAGGTGCGCGGTACCGGCGGCGAGCGCGGCATGCAGCAGCCGCTGGTGCTGGCGCAGTGGCTGGAAGAGGTGGCACTCCCGCTGCTCGCCACCGGCGCGTCCGGCTGCAGCGGCAGCGGCAGCCCCGGCGGGCCGCCGGTGCTGCTAGCGGTGCAGGCCGGGTGCGAAGCCGAGGGCGCTATGGCGGCGGTGGCCCAATTCATGCAGCAGCAGCAGCAGCGCCAGCCCAGCTTGTACCGGGCCATGGTGGCGGCCAGCCAGTGGGGGATCGACCTGCACCTGCGGCACCACCACCTGCTGGCGCTGCAGCACTGGGCGGCCTCTGCCGAGGGCCCCACGCTGGCGCCCAGCTCCGGCCGGCACGGCAGCTGCGGCGGTGGCAGCGCCCGCAGCGCAGCGTAGCACAGCAGGCCCAGCGTGCGGCCAACCTGCCTCCCCGGCCAAGCAGGCCGGCTTTCTGTCCCTCCCTGTTATGTATTTACGTCCACTTGCTCAACAATTACCACCCATTTACCTGCAGAGCGCTGTGGAAGCGCCGTGACTCAAACTGCTCTCCTCTGCTTCCCCTGGCTGTCCACAACCACCCTGCGCTCGACCTTTGATGTCCCGCTGTACTCTCTGCCCCTTGTCTCCACATGCCTGGCATGGCATCCAGTACCAGTAATTTGCACCAACCATGTGGCTAGGGCATATGAGAGGAGGTGTGCATGCGGTGGCTCTGGGAAGCTGTGTGGGTCACGCTAAGAGAGTGGAAAGTTGTGCCTGGAGAGGTCACGCACTCAGGACTTTCCTGTCCTTTCACGCACTCAGGAATCAGAAGACATCGCACTGGAACAACTTGCCAGAGGGTCGTGATATCGATGGGCAGAGTGCGCAAAGGGAATGGGACCAATCATGGGTGTGGGTGGGAAAGAAGTTGGGCCAGCAAAGACCGTCAGGCGGTCGGGACAGTGTGTATGCGCCACATGGTCCAACCCAGGATGCGTCAGCCCTGTGGCTGAGCGCTGCATTTGACCCCAGCTGCTTTCATGATGCTCAAGTCACGGTGACTTTGACCAGCATGCCACCAAATTCGCAGTGGCCGGCGACGTTGCAAGCGAACCTTGAGGGGTGCAGCAGGGAGGCATTTGCTTGAGCGCCCCCCCTGTCAATCCCCGTGCAAGGCTTGGCAGGCAAACGCAGCAGTGGCCGCACATGGGGGGAGAAGAGCAGGCAGGTTTCCTCCAGCATGCAAGCTCACCAGTATGTGCCCGGCTGAAACAAGGTCATGTAAACTGAGCCGTCTGTCTGGGGGCCGGCAACCTGCATCACCAAGTGCGCATGCCACCCAAGCTGAAGGACATTGCGCTCAGAGGCAAGCGACATCCAGCCTCTGTCGGGCTGCCCGGTGCAACAGCATGCAGTCAGTTGCAATGCCAGAGCCTTGACACTTATGGGAGAGGGTAAGGAAAAGAAACTCCCCGGATCCCACCTTGGAGATGCCGGTGACAGCGTCTTCGATGAACAGATCAGGGCAGGTGCCCGAGGGGATTTGCCATACGTCGTGCGTTAGCCCACTCCACACAAACTCAATGCTGTCCCCAGCCTGCGCGGTGGGGGGACAACTTTTGAAAAGGGGCTGTGGTCCAGAGCACAGACAGATATCTCGATGCGGGCCTGTCGTCGTTCTCTCTTGCGGGCCGAGCCTACCGTCGATTTTTCTCCTGAAACGGGCGCAACAGCCAGCTGGCCAGCTGGCTGCTGGCTGCAGGCTGCTGGCTGCAGCCAGCCACATGCCCTGGCAGTGCAGCCGCTGCGCCAGTGAGGCAGCGACAACCATGCGGCAGCCCTGGCCAGCAGCAGCCCTGGCCAGAGCAACCAAGGAAGCTCATGGCTGCAGGGGAGATGCTCGGGAAGCACCTGACCTTGATAGTCACATCGGGCAGCTGGTCGTTGCCGTTGTCTGCAAAGCCCCAGTCAATGATGACGGTCCCTGCAGGACGAGCATACATGGGACGTAGGTGTGGGTGCTGTGCAGCAGCGCCTGCACCCTGTTGGCACAGCTGTTAGAAGGTGGTGGGCTCTGCCTGCACCCGCGCCTGGTCTTGCCTGGGGTTGCCGGGCTCAGGGCCCCCATAGGTCCCTCGATGGGGGCTCCCACAGGTCCCTCAACGGGCCCCATCGTCTCAGAGGGGCTTGGGGCCATCACAGGTGCCTCCCCCTGCATGGGGAAAAGGGGGACCAGTGGGGGGCATGAAGGGCGGCAGATCTGGCGGCGCTTGCCGAACTAGCACTGCAGAGCTCTCCCCATTTTTCTCTAACTCCTCAGCAGTCCACTCTATCTGCTCACCTCCACCAGCCCATTCACAGTGTCAATCGTCAGGGAGCGGCCTGCAGCAGCAGAGGCGGGAGCAGGGTTTTGGCCCTGCGCAGGCGGCGAGCGTGTGGCTGGCGGGCGGGACCACGTGCTGGCGGGCGAACACACCCAGTACGGGGCTGGATGCCGCGACCACCGCTATCAGCAGGGCCACAAAGGCCCCACGGATGCGCTTATAGGCCATGCGGTGAGCCGGACTTGGCGACTGCTTGGCTTCAAAGGCTCCTGTACTGCTAGCAGCGGCTGAGCCCGGCCCGACAATTTGGGGTTCCGGAAGGGATGGGAACACTGTGCAGGCGCAAGACTTGGCCGCGCACTGAAGATCCAGTGCCAGGCTGGCAACGCCGCCTTGAAGCCCAAGCAGCAGCAGCAGCAGAAGCCGTCACTGGCTCTCTTAGCAGACGGCCCTGCCAAGCCGGGCAGGGACTCACAGGCATCGCGCACAACATGTCTGATAGTGCTGGCGGAGCAGACCAGCCACTGGCGGGTGCCACCGACGCAAGAGCGGTTCCGCCTGTGCGCCCGCCCTGCCCCTCGGGCCGGACACCCTGCAGCGTGCACTCTCGTCCACGCCCTCCTGGCCGGTGCTGCCCAACGACGAGGCAGCAGACAGCGACTCGGACGGTAGCAGCAGCGAGGACGAGGGCTCGGCGCCAGCTGGAGGCAGCCCAGCAGGCGATGCGCGCCATGCAGCCGCCGCTACGCCAGGCATGCCGGGGTTTTACTCAGGCCATGCTGGCAACATCAGCATCAGGCTTGTGCCCAGGCAAGCAGTCGAGCTCGTGACCAAGCGCGTCCGGTCGCGCAACACGCTGTGGAAGCAGCGCCTCACAGCAGGCCGGCCCGGGTGACGACCACCGCCTGCAGCGGGCGGCCCCACTTGGCGCGCGTCTTGGCGGCGCGCTCATCGCCGATGAAGTTCGCAAAGTCGTTGAAGGCGCGGGCGTTGTCGTTGGGGGTGAAGGTGGGCACCTGGGTGATGGCGGCCACCACCTCCAGGCCATCTGTGGGGGCGCCCAGGGGTGTGGGGGAGGAGGGAGGAGGTGGGAGAGTGGGGGTGGGTGGGGGTGGGGGTGGGGCGCGCCTTCAAGAGGTTGTGGCCTTGATGGTTGGCGGGCCCCTCGTGTACCAGCCTCCAGCAGTCTTGAGGCAGCACAGGGCAGCCAGCCAGGACCAAGCCGGTCGGGTCGCTGCAGGCGCGCAGCAAGAACTGGCGCAGGCATGTGCGGCGCACCGGCGCCTCACCCTACACCTTCCCCACAACAGCGCTTTGCAACACGCACAGACGAGGCGCCTCACTCAGCACCTGCCCCACAACAGCGGTTTCTAACAAGGCGCCTCACCGGACACCTGCCCCACAACAATGTTCTCGCCGTCCAGCGAGGGCACCGGCCCTGGGCCCGTGGTGACGAGCAGCGACAGGTTGCGGTAGCCCTTGCCAAAGCGGATGTAATCATCGTCCTCATTCTCTGCGGCGCCGCGGCAGGGACGCCAGACAAAGCGCAATTCTTGATGCGGGCAGGCAGGAACAGGCACGCTACCGGGCGAGCAAACTAGGCTCGGCACGGCCCGCCCGAACGACACGCGCAACCGCATCAAACAAGGCTCTCCTTGGCAGGCGGCGCACCCGACAGGTTCAGGCTGACGGTGCCGGGGCGGCGGTGCGGCAGCCGGAAGGAAGCTGCCTCCAACAGGTCGGGGTTGGGCGGCAGCCCCTCTGGCGCCTGCACCAGCCCGCTGCGCTTGCCGCCCTGCGCCCCCAGCAGCAGGTAGCGCCCCGGGAAGACCTTGGAGAGCTGCGTGGAGTCGTAGGCGCCGGCTGCATGCCCAGGGGGCGCGCCGCGGGTGTGTCAGCGCCCGCATACGGCAACAGGCGGTGGCTCGGCAAGGGATGCACGCGGGGGGGCTGGCGATGCAGCAGCGCTCGGCACACACAGCGCAGGCACAGCGCTGGGGGCAGCACGGGGCGGCGGGTCGGAGCATCTCGGCAGCGCTAGCGGTGCCATCACAGGGCTGGCAACGCTGCTGGCCCCCACAGAGTGCGCCCCGCTGCGGCCCGTGGCACCCACCCCGGGCAGCTGCCACGATGTTGGCCACCGAGCCCGGGGCGGCCCGGCCATACAGGTCGATTGTGATGCGCCCCAGCGGCTCCGGCTCCTGGCAGAAGGGGGTCTTGTCGCCCAACCGCCGGTCGGTGCGGACGGCCTGCCGGGTGCCAAGTGCAAGGGGGGGCCAGGCCGGGTTGGGCTTGCACCAAGGGCGCTGTGTGAGCAGGGCCGAGCACAGCGACTTGTGCTGCAGGTCCGGGGGCGGCCGGCCCTCCTGGCTGGGGCGACAGGCACAGCGCCATCAGAGGCTTGCTGGAATGGCAAAGGAGCATCACCCAGCAGCGGCGGCGGTGGCGGTGCAGCCGCAGCGGCACAGGACAGCCTTTGGGCTTACCTCGGCGCAGAGGCCGATGTCAAGGAACAGGCGGTGGGTGACCGTAAGGTCCACCGCCTGGCTGCTGCTGCTGCTGCTGTCGGTGAGCTCGTCATATCCAAGCTGCTGCGTCGCTGCCTGCAGGGAAGGTTCTGCTGCGGCAGAGGGCGGGAGGAGCAGCCCCAGCGCCAGCAGCCCCAGCGCCGCACGACGGCTTGCCGGGTCTGCAGCTCGCCCATGCTGCTGCTGCTGCTGCTGCTGCTGCTGCTGTTCGTGCGTCTGGCCCCACCCTTGCCGCTTGTGCAGCTCTACAAGTTGATCCTGCTGCTGCTTGGCCTGGCATCTGCGGCAGGGGCTAGGGGTGTGGCAACCAGCTTTAACCCGGGTTGGCGGGAGGCGGCGGGAGGGGGCACACGCCGGCACGGGACGACCCGCACTCTGAATCGGCAGTTCGATCACCTGATGTTCTGAACTGCGCTGCGACAGCAGCGCCGGCGTCCACAGAAAGCTCGAGCACCAAGGCTCGGTGCGGTTGCGCAAGCAGGCGGCATGGTCGTGATTGTGAGCTTCGAGACGAGGTTTCGGGGTCAGTCAAAGAGCAAACGAGCAGGGTTGCAGCGTGATGCACTTTCTTCCTGCAGCCGCCGCCTCGACAGCGGTGCCAGGTGCCTGCGACCGCTGTCGCCAGCCCTCTTGGATGCCCTGCTCGTGACATCAGGACAGAGTGAGTGTATGAGGTACGAAACAATCGAAGGAACTGGTTCGATTGTTGAACAACGATGAAGCGCATTGGCCCAATCACAAGCTGAGTGCTGTGGCAGCTGTACCTTTGCTTATTTTCATCCCGAGTGCCCTAAGTAGCACTTCAAGTTGACCTCAAAATCTAGATGGATGGCCAACTTGGCAGCCAGCAACAGCGGAATTAAGGCTGACTTGCCTGCGGCATGACAGCTGCGGCATGTCCAGTCAGCGCTGGCTGAGCTGGCATCGGTCCAGACCTCCAGACCTGTTGGAGGAACCTCCGTCAGCACTTTGCCAATCGCCATTTGCTTCACCAGCTCCTTCTTGCCTTTCTCGACGCTACGATCGGATCCACAACCGGCACCAGCCAAGGGTTCAAGGAGCAAACACCACAATGCTGTGTGCAGTGTCCGCTTCCGCCGCTCCTTCGCGCTCGGGGATGCGCCAGATGACCAGGGCGGCTGCTTCACAGGTGTGCCGCTGCCGCGTGTGAGGCTCCCCCTCTATGAGCAGGTTGATGCAGCCTCCACCAACACCCTCATCGTGCATTCTGCTCCCGCGTCCCACGAACTTGCAGACTGCGATCAAGGCGCCCGCAATGACCCGCCGGATCACACAGGTGTGGGCCAGGTCAACGCGTTCGCTGCTGCACGTCTGTCCCCGCTCTTCTGTCGTGGCGATTTCGTTGCCACTGGGATTGTTGCCAGCCAGACGTAAGCATTGTTTCAATATGTTGCCACATTTTGTGTGTTTGACGCAGGAGGTGCGGAGCCTGGCGCCCTCGACGCTGCTCGCTGGCCTCGCGGCGGCACAGCTCGCGATGCTGCCTGGTGAGCTGGCACCTCAGCTGGCTGGACGGTTATGTGAAGCAAGATGTGGCGAATCAGCTTCTGCCAGCTGCCTGGCCGTGTCCGCCATCAGCCTGAATGCTGCACACCACAGCCGCTTTGTCACTCGCAACTCACCGCTCCTGAAACATCTGCCCTGTGGCATGTGGCATGCAGGCGCTGCGCTGGCAGACGAGGCAGCTCCCGCACCAGCCCCTGCAGCAGCTGACGCGCCAGCGAAGCCCGCAGCGCCTGCGCCTGCGGCCGTCGTGGCAGCGGCGCCGGCAGTCAAGGACGAGGCTCCGCCCAAGCCTGCCGCTGCAGAGGCCCCTGCGGCCCCAGCGCAAGCACCAGATGCTACGACAGCGGCGGCCCCCGCCCCCAAGCCCGTGGCTGTGGTGGCGCAGGCCCCCGTGCCCAAGCCGCAAGAGCAGCCCAAGCCGTCGGCGATTGTGGCGGCGGCGGCCGAGGCGGCAGCGGCAGCGGCCAAGACGGCAGATGAGGTGGCGGTCATGGCGGATGCACCCTCTGACGTCCTGCAGCTCAAGTTCAGCTTTGTGTGCTCGGTGGAGGTTAAGGATGTGAAGGCAGGGGCCAAGCCGGTCGTGCTGGAGCCCAAGTGCACTCAGCAGCCCGCCTGAAGTGGCAGCCTGCAGTAGCACCTCCTACCTACTGTGTCAGCCTACCACTGCTGCCCTGTACCCTCCCAACCAATCCTGCCCCAACCCGTTCCGCACACACTGGCAGCACTTCCCCTACCATCCTTTCATAAAGCCTTTCATTCCTGCTAGTCAGCCCAGTCAGTTCCAGTCGGCCCTCGTCGTCATCCGCGTCAGTCCAGCACTCTGCCGTCTCCGGTCTCACCTTGTTTTCCAGCTTTCCACTTTGTGGGCGCATTGCAGGTTCCGCTCAAACTCTCACACACAATTTATATAACTGAGAGGGTGTAATGTTGCCACCGACAACCTGCTGGTCCTTGCACCATGGTGCTGGCAAGCAAAACCGCGAGCAGTGCACTGAGCAGCGCGCAATGGGTGGGCCACCCAGGGTGGCACAACTGCACTGCAGACATTCGGCGGTTTCGTCGAATTCACACTTCCGATGTGCGTCCCAAGGGCTTTATGGCGTTCTGCATGGCTGTGCAAGGCCCCCTGCCGGCAGCACCATCGCTGCCCCGCTTTATGGCAGCGCGGCCGCGCTTGCTGCAGCGCCACGAAAGATGCCGGTGATCAGAGCGAGTTCCAAGCATGGCTGCGCGCCAACCCCTTGCCCGGCAGCAAAGCTCCGCCGCTGGCCGCCTCGGCTGACGCAGTGCAGCCGCAGCCGCTGCTGCAAGCTCAGAGGTTCCACTGGTCACAGGCGCCAGCTGTAGCTGAGAACTGCATGCTGCGGCACAGTCAACTTGCCTGGGCGCTGGAAGCACCGGGCGTGCTGGTGGCTTGCAGCGTCGCTGGGCAGCCTTTGGTGAGGCTGAGGCTGCCGCGCGTGCTGGCAGGCGCTCAGCCCTTGCTGTTTGGAACAAGGGCCGGCGCAAGTCTGCAGCTCCACCTGAATGGCGGCTGGCCCTCCCCTCTTCATACCAAACCAGAAGAGGAGTCGCGCAGCCTGCTGCAGGCCCTGCGACACCTGGCGCAGCAGCAGCCTGCAGCGGCAGCTATCGACAGCTGGGATTGCGGCGGGAGCAGCGGGCAGGCTGCGCTGCACAGCCCCAGCATCGGCAGCCAGCTGCTGGTCCTGCTGTCAGCAGACTCGGCAGCACTGGCGATCTACCAGGAAGGGGAGTTGGTCAGGCACCGCGTGCACACAGGGTACACCGTGCGCCGGCAGCAGGGCAAGGCACAGGCAACGTACCAGCGTCAGGGCGGAGGTGGGTGCTGCGGGCTGGGGATCCGTCGAGGCAAGGCATGGATGTTGAGTGCCCTTGCCCGCTGCGCCAGGTGCCATGCGCAGCCTGCATGCTCGCAAGCACTGCTCGTCTCAAACCGATGCGCGCTGCCTGTGCTAAACTGCAGGCGCGCACAGCGTGGGCGGCAGCATCCGGGCACGCGAAACGCGCCGGCTCTTCCAAGCCGCTGCTGCCACGCTGTCGAGCTGGGCCCCCGAGATTGCTGGCTGCAACCTTCTGCTGCGCACTGGCACAGGTGAGGTTATGCCAGCAGCTTGGCATTTGCAAATTGCGGACAGAGCGGCGTGCATGCCTGAGCACCACTTACCCCTCCATATGAGCGTTCCCGGGCCGCTGCTGCCTGCACACCCCACCCCACCTGACCCCACTCCCTGCAGAGCGGGCCTGGAACGAGCTGTACCATGCAAGCAATGCGCCGCAGCCACCCGTCGACCGGCGAGACGCTCGGTGGCAGGCGGCCGGCGTCAGCGTGCGGCGCCCGCGGCTTGCGGATGCCGAACGCGTTTTTGCAGTGCTTAGTTATGGCTGTCTGGAAGAGGGTTGAATCAGCTATAACTCGCAGAGGCTGTTGCCTGTGCAAGTGGAGATAAACAACAGGCAAGGCTGAGGTGCATGATTGCGACGCATCAGTGGGGCGTGACAGCACTGCACATTTGCCTGCGTGGGAGGCCACCCTGCCCGATCTTGCGATCACTGCAACTAAACATCGTGCAGCATATCCGGTAGCAGAATAGACACAGCACACAGGAAGAGGCTGTGAAGTTCACTCGCTCGAGCTTGAGGTCGGTCTTCTTGGCTGCCCGCGCCCGCTTGCGTGCTTGCCCGAACCTAGGGAGGTGAAGGCCCTGCATCGAATGCGCGCCACGCCACGCGCCACTGCCAGCGCCGCCACGACCCGCCGTGGCCGCCTCCTCAGGCAGCTGCCCAGTCCTTGCTTGAAGGTGGCCCTTCCTCAGCCCATCCGGCAGCAGCAGCACTGCAAACCGCGCCCCTTTAGGCCACACATCACTGCATTCAACAGCCCACAGAACAACACCAACATGGCTCTGTGGTCGAGCAAAGACCCGCAGCGCTGGGAGGAGCAGCTGGCAGGGTATGCCCAGGCGGTGGCTGGCCTGGGCAAAGTGAGCAAGGAGGGCGCATCTTTGGCTGACCTGGACAGGTGGGTGCTGTGTGTTGGCATATGTCAGGTAGTTATGTGTCCGCCGCTGGCTGGGGCGTGGTTTGCAGCCTGCTCTGCTGCACGTGGTGCTTCTGAAAGTTTCTGGTGGGGGCTGCTGTCCTTGGTCAAATCGTGGGTCAACATTTGACCCCCTGTAGGTGGATCCACGAGGAGCTGCCAGCTGAGCTGTCTGCCCTGGCGGACTCTGGCAAGCCTGTCAAGCTCACCTCGGCACAGCTGGTCGAGTTGGTGGGTGTCTTGAGTCAGGCGGCGGAACGCAGGCACCTGTGCCCTCCCTACACCCGCCCCGGCAGCACCCTTGCCATGTGCTGTTGAGCACCCGCAGCGCCTTACTCCAAAGGCCCGCGGCCTGCCTGCCTGGCACCCCGCAGGTGGACTGGAAGCTGACCCGCGGCAAGTGGCGGCCGCGCCTGCTGGGCTTTGCCAAGGACTTGCCTGCCGCGCAGGTGCGGGGCCTGGCTGCTGTGGGTCGCCCCCCATCGGCGCCCAGCACCTGGCTGAAGGAGCCTTCCTGGGTGCTCCAACGCAGGCACACACGACCATCCCATCGCGATCCGCAGCAGCTGGCATTTGCGTGCGTCCCTTCGGGGGCCGCACGCTCCCTGCCTCCAGCGCCGCATGTTGTGCGTCCTGCTCACCCCCTGAACCCACCACCCCAAGCCTCCCTGCCTCGCCAGGTGGAGGCTGCAAGCCAGGCCGCCTTTGACCTGCTGGCACCACACCGCGGCGGGGAGGCGCCCCCGGAGGCCATCAAGGCTGCCCTGGATGCGCTGTGCGTGCTCAAGGCGAGCCCAGCGGTGCAGCACTTGATGGGAGAGGCGTGGGCGGCTCAGGCGGGCTCAAGCCGCAGCTGCGCAGGCCGGCGCTGCCTGCGTGTGGGGACGCCTGGCCAAAGTTGGCGGTGCCGTGCCACGCATGTCGCCCTCATCCTCCTTGCCTGCCTTGCCTGTCGTCGCCTGGCGCAGGGCGTGGGCCCTGCCACCGCCTCTGCAGTCATGGAGGCCTTTGACCCCTCCATACCTTTTCTCTCGGATGAGGCTCAGCAGGCGGCGCTGGGCACGAAAGACTACACGGGTGGGTGGCAGGACGCGGGTGCTGGGCAAGCTGCGCTGCAGAAGCCATGCTGTGCTGCTGAGTTCATGGTTGTGCAGCAAAGGTTCTAGCGCACAGCTGTCGTGCGCAAGCCTCTGCGCCGCCCGATGGTTCATGCCCCTGCAGTCAGGGCAGTGCAGCAGCTGGCGGCTGCTCTGCGGGGCAAAGCGAAGCAGCTCAGCGCGGCGGGCGAGCGGCAGTGGACTGCACAGGAGGTGGAGCAGTGCCTTTTTGCCAACGCTGTTGGAGGTGGAGGTTCTGGCAGCACCAGCAGGGTGGCTGGCAGCAAGGGAGGCGGCAAGCGGAAGAGCGGCGCAGCAGAGGAGGCAGGGGGCGCGGGCGACGAGGCAGGGGGCAGCGGCGCCAAGCGCAAGCGTTAAAGCTGTGAACGAGCACCTGAATTGCATGCTGTCTACCTGAGGCATTCTGCTGCAATGGACTTTGGATGTAACCCCGTGTCGGCGTGGACTGCCCGCGCCAAAGGCCGCAAGCGCCAGATGGGCGGCTGACCTCTGATGCTGAGCTGAAGCAGGGGGCCTGTCGGCTCATTCTGTCGACTTTGTCAAGTCTTCGTGCCCTTGGTTCCTTTCAAGCCTCAGCCGGCTCACGCAGCGCTCACGCTTTGGGCCTGCAACACGCGAAACTTGGGTGCGGCCTGGGCCGACGCCTGTTCACTGGCGCTGCCTTGTGGAGCTGATATGGGCAGCAGAGGCCCCGACTGACGCTGCCTGGTCACAAACAGTTTCAAGAAGTCTAGTCCGCCCGCCGCGCTTCGGCGGCGCCGGGAGGTGCGCAACCGATCGTTGAGCACGTCCCAATGCTATTTGGGCGTTAAGCAGCCGCAACGAAAACCCGGGCCGCGGGCACTGCCAACTGCCTCCCGCCGCCGCTGCCTCGCAGGTGCTCGGCGGCGAGGCGGGCCAACACCCCTGCTGACCACGGCTGGTGCGCCTCATGTTGCAAGCTGGCGGGGGTCCAGGGGCTGCTGAGCCCCTGGAATGGCATTTTTCACAAGTGTTTGGCGAGCGGGCGCCTGGCGAGGAGGTGCAGGAAGGTGAGTGCCCATGAGTCTGCAGATGCTCAGCTGCCGAGGGTTGCGTGCTCGAGTATGCACGTAATGGGATGCTGCTGATTCGCTTTTTGAGCGGTAAGACCGCTCGCTGTTGAGCTCGACTGTATCTGTGCAGCGGGCCATTTGCGTGCACCGAATGCTCTGATTCCCACGTCTTGTCTGCGGCAGCCCGCTGCTCCAAGCCCACCTACTGTTCTGTCCAACCCTTCTTTCTGCCATCTCCCTGCAGCTGACATTATCTCAGCCGTGGAGTTTGACCACTCTGGCGACTTCCTAGCTACTGGAGACCAGGGCGGACGCGTCGTGCTGTTTGAGCGGATTGCCGCATCACGTTCTGTGAGCGTTGCATACTCACCTATGGGACGCCTGTACAACAGGCTGCACGCCAATTGTGCTTGCAGTTCGTGCTGCAATTAGTGAATTTGCAGCGTGGGTTGTGCTGCTGCTGGCCGCCTGCGGTGCCCCCCTGTGCTGCGCTGTGCAGCGCCGCCTCATTGCCCGCTTGCCTGCCCCTCGCCTCACGGACCCCCCTGCCCTGCTGCAGCGCGCGGGCCACCCAGACGTGCGCCCCGAGTCGCCGCTGCACGCCAACCCCTATGAGTTTCGCTACCTGACAGAGTTCCAGTCGCACGAGCCGGAGTTTGACTACCTCAAGTCCCTGGAGATTGAAGAGAAGATCAACAAAGTGCGATGGGTCAAGGGCCGCTGCTCGCCGCGCTGCCACCTGCTGCTCACCACCAACGACAAGACCGTCAAGCTGTGGAAGGTGGGTGCGAGGGGCGGGGGCGGGGTGGTGGTGCCCTGGGAGGCGGGAGAGGAAGAGGCACCAAAGCCGGAAGGCAGTGGTAGCTCAGGCCTGCTGTCTTGCGCACCTGCCGGCCCGTGGCAGGGCGGTGCACCCCCGGGCAACCCATCAAGGTGTGTACCTACTGGTGTGCTGTGCCTGGGCACCTTGCAGCTGTTTGCACGCGCCGATGCCTGCTCACGCACCTCATGTGCCTGCCCCCATGTGCACCTGCCCTCCTTTCTTCGCCCAGGTGTATGAGAAGAAGGTGGCGTCGCTGGCAGAGTTCAACCTGCAGAACGGCAGCAGCACGCTCAACTCGGGCGGGCGGCCCGGCTCTGGCGGCGGCATGTACTCGCCGGACAAGCTCAGCGCCGCATGCAGCGCCGCGGCGGCCGCGCCGGGGGCGCTGCGGATACCTCGCGTGGTGGGCAGCGAGACGCTGCTGGCGACGCGCTGCAAGCGCAGCTACGCCAATGCGCACACGTACCACATCAACTCCATCGCGCTCTCCTCCGACTGCGAGACCTTCATCTCCGCGGACGACCTGCGCATCAACCTGTGGCACCTGGACAGGTGGGGGCCGGGGCCGCAGGCTCCGCATGCACTGCTGCAGGCGCCGCTGTGGCTGGGCCCGGTGGCAGCGCATGGCTGGCAGACGCGTGCAGCTGGGTGGTTGGGCTTGGCAGTATCTGGGACAGGCAAGCGAAGCGTGAGGAGCAGACTGCGGCGCCAGCGGCTGGCCGCGTTTTGGCTTGGCCGCTTCCCTCATGCCTCCCTGCCGAGCCTCCCGCACCCCTGGCTGCCACCACTCGCCCCTGTGCAGGCAGGACCAGGCGTTCAACATAGTTGACATCAAGCCGCAGAACATGGAGGACTTGACAGAGGTAGGCAGGGGGACTGGGCCTATTGCTGGTGAAAGGCAGAGCAGATGGTGAGCCGGGCTCGCGCTGCCATCCTGCCCGCGAGGTATGAGCGCAGAGGCCAACACCGCTGCCTCTCCCCTTGTGCCGGGCCTGCCTGCAGGTCATCACCTGCGCAGACTTCCACCCGCGGCACTGCAACCTGTTTGCCTACAGCAGCAGCAAGGGCCTCATACGGCTGGCAGACCAGCGGCAGGCGGCGCTCTGCGACCAGCATGCCAAGCTGTTTGAGGATGCAGAGCCGGCGGTGAGTGCCCCGAGGGGGTGGCTGGCATGGACTTTTGTGTTGGGCAGCACACCTGGAAGGCCCAGAGCAACCCGGAGGGAGGGTCACGCCAGCAGTCGGCCTAAGGCCAGTTGGGGCAGGGCTCATCAGGCAACAGTGAACTGACCTGTCGGGTTGCTGCAGACTGCAGTGCACGGGCTCGCTGGCCTGCCGCTCGCTGCTTCCCGCACAGCTCTCGCCCACCAGCAGCTCCGTGCCCGCCCCTGCCGCTCACCCCCGCAGGGCCCCCGCTCCTTCTTCAGCGAGATCATCTCCAGCATCAACGACATCCGCTTCTCGCCCTGCGGCCGCTACATCCTGTCCCGCGACTACATGACCCTCAAGCTGTGGGACATCAACATGGACAGCGGACCGCTGGCCTCCTACCCCGTGCACGAGAGCCTGCGCGGCAAGGTGCGGCGCAGGGGCCGGTGGCGGAGGGGGGACCAGGGGGCGCAAGGGGCGGGCGGGGGCGCTTGCGTGCTGGCGGGCTGCAGCATGTGGGTCTGTACGCGGCAGTTGGCATCGGTTGGCGGCAGCTCTGCGCTGCACAAGGCATGCCTCTGCCATGCAAGCAGAGCCGCAGCAGCGCAGGCCAGGACGTTTTCCAATATGACAGCCTGGGCTTGGCAAGCAGGAGCGCTTCAAGGGCAATGCCTCGAGCGCTGGGCAAGCACTTGGGTGATGGAAGGCACTGCGGGGCGCGCACCCTTATCTACCCCGCCTGCCCGCCCCCGCCTCCCCCCGCAGCTGTGCGACCTGTACGAAAGCGACTGCATCTTTGACAAGTTTGACTGCGCGATGAGCGGCGACGGGCGCTACTTTGCCAGCGGGACCTACTCCAACTTCTTCAGGTGGGGCTCGGGCGGCTCGGCACTCCTGCAGGAGGCCACGGCGCTGCGCCTGCACACCTGCACACTCATCGCTGGATGACGCTGGACCACAGCTTGCTTGGTGCGGGGCCTTGCTGGCCTTGCAGGCCACCAGAGCGCCCGGCTGGCACCTGCTCCCAGCCTGGTTTATCCCCCCTGGTCAACAGCTGCTCGTCGACATGCTGCAGGGTGGTGGGCGCCGATGGCGGCTACGACGGCCTGCTCGAGGCGAGCCGCGACCCCACGCGCAAGCGGCT